>APFE031604184.1:0-25118 GCA_000404065.3 Pinus taeda | reverse complement strand
GAAGCAACCTATAACGAAACCAATTTTCTCGGGACAATGTTTTGGGAAGAATGTTTTGAGAAACATTGCAAAGATTTTGCAATGATATTTATTCCATACAATAAAGAAGGATAGTGGCCTTTTTGGGAAGAATGTGTTTTGAGAAACATTGAAAAGATTTTGCAAATGAAATTTATTCCCTACAATAAGAAGGATGGTGGCTTCTACATTTTGATGATGTAAGTGTTATTAGGGTTCAAAATGATTTGATAAGACTTAGTTGAATTTTTTTTTTCAATTATTTTGTTTTAATGATTCCTTGTATACTTATAGAATATTTGACTTATAAAGTTCCATGTTCATTCCTTGTACATTTATAGAATATTTGACTTGATAAAGTCCCATCTTCATTATATGATGATTTGATACGCTATTGCATCATCTCCTTTTAAATATTGAGGGGGTACTTGAATTCAAATAAGATGAATAACATCAAAGCCTCGTACCATTAGGCCAACAAAAACCCTTGCATGAAAAGTGTTGATTCATATGATGCTTAAGATGGATTTGTACAAATATTCATACTATGAAGTGACCTAAGCATGCCAACATGCATGCACTATGCACTATTAATTGAGCTGGAAATTGAATTTTCATATGTATTGTGACCCACTTAGCTAAGGAATAATTCACTCAATTTTTTTATTGGTGAATAAATAAAAAAAATCTTAATGGCAAATTTAAGTTACCCACTTTTTTGGTTGATATTTATTTCAATTCATAGTTATTAGAAAGCACGACTCCACTAAAGGTAGCCTCCATGATGAACACATGGGACATTGACATTTTTGTTGATATTGTCTAGGCTGAAATTGTCTTATGGTCTTGAAGTAGGACCTAACTACTTTTGATTGCTCAAGAGCTAATCCGTAAATAAATAAGTTAACAACCCAAGAAGCAAAGGCATCTTGTAGGAGTGAAAGTCTACCCCTCGTGGACTACTAGAAGGTCATTTAAAGTAGGGTCATTTTTCCTTGAATAATGATGATGAGTCAGCGTGCATTTGTGGATGTCAACGAGTGATGATTACCTTTACTATCATTGAAAATTGAGTTATAATCAGTTTTGGCACATTCACAAGGTAGTATGGTTAAATTTATTAGTTATAAGTCTACACTTTTGTTAGCATGGTTAATTTTGTTGATTTTTGTAATTTGTAGTTAACATTCTATGTTTTTTTTTCATTTGTTCATGATAAAATTAGTTACAATGAGCGACAACTCTCAATTTGGTGTGAAATTGGAGAGAAATTCACTACTCACTTTGGATGAACATTTCACAATTTCCTACTATGGAGGTTGAAATTTAGATTACCTTCTAGGTCTTGGAATAAGACTTAAAATTGCTGGTCTTCCATGGATGTAAAGTAATATGCTAAGAACCCAAGACACAAAGGCATCTAGCGAGAGTGGAAGACTACCCGTCACAAACTATTAGCAAGTCATTTAGAGTGTCATGGTTTTCCTTGAATAACGATGATGAGTTAGTGTGAATTTGTGGATGATAGTGAGTGGTGGTTGTCTTCAATGTCCAGTGACAATTGAGCTATGATAGGTTTTGCCACATTCATATGGTAATTTTTGTCAATTTGAGTTATTATAGACAATTTTGTTAATTATGAGTTAATATGGTTAATATTGTTGATTTTTATATTTTTGGGTTAGTATCCAATGTTTTTTTTCCATTTGTTCACGAAAAATATAATCCCCAAGGAGAGACAATTCCCTATTTGGTGTGAAATTGAAGTAAAGTCCACTAGTCATATGAGATTGACATTTCACAATTTCTTACTATGGAGGTTGAAATCTAGACTACCTTTAGATTTTCTCTGAAAAATCCCATCAAAAATGTTAGAATAAGTTTTCTTTGACATTATCCCATGAATGGTTTTAGTAGGGAGGTAAATTTTGATGAAATTTTGAATGTTTTCAATACATCTTATTTGGCAAAGAGGTTTTTGACCTTATCTTTCCTATTCACTTGTTAATTTCAGTTTTTTAGAGGGTTATTTGAACATTTTAATGAAGGTTTGAGTTGTTTAGAGGTAGCTCAATGTATTTTCGAGCCAATTCAAAGATTTGACACTTTAGTCATTGTAAGAAAAAAAACTATGGCACTTACGAGAAGCCAACGATATTAGTCCTTTTTAGACAACCATCTAGGTTAATATCATGCAAATCAATTATTTTAATTCCTATTGTAACCACATATCATGCATGTTATTAGATTTTGATTCCTACCTTAACTCTAATAACAATAACAAATTTATATTTTTACAAGGTCAGATTCATAGTATGCCTTTCCTAATTGGTGTTGGGTTATTTATATGCATAAATTCTAGACATTAAATTATCGATCGAGAGTTTGTTAACCTAGAGATGCAAGCACAAGAAACGCAGGATCAAAGCCTATTCTAGCCTATTCCAACGACTAATGCCAACAAAACACACTTCAAAATGTAATAAATGGAATCGAATGACAAATCACCATAAGACTTATCACTGGAATGCGAGACAATAAGTCCTATAAGTATTCTAGGTTACAATCTTTCATATATACATGTTCGTGCAACACCTTGTGTGTAGATTACTAACATGTTCTAGTCCTTTAATGATTCCTCTGATAGTAACTTCTTTTGTGGCGAGAAATGAAAGAACAAACTATTGAAAACTAATACTAAGGATTCATTCAATGGAACACAAGATGAACTAGTTGCTAAACAAGTTTAGTCACAATATTTCATTTAAGCATGTTTTTGTGATTAATTGCGAGTAGCTAACTTAAGTTTCTTGTCCTTCAATGGAATTCCTATAGTGGTTGACAAATTGTTGGAAACTAAATTACATGCAAAGGAAACTGAATCGAAAAGGGAAAGCAAAGAAATCGGAAAACAACTCACAAACGAATGCAATAAAACTCAAAAATCACTCCTCAATTTTTTCTTTCCACTAGAAAAATCTGTAATTTTTCATTAAACATAGAAAAATTACATATTGTACATGCGTTTGCATACGCTGTATCATTTAGTTGCCAAGGACTTGTTTCAAAAATATATCAAAAAACTTATGAGCTGTTCAAATTCACCACACAGGGTGATCTGCCATAATATCTGTAGATGGATTCTGTTATAGGCTTGTACATGTGCCACGCACGGCATTTCAAAAAGGAACTAGCATAACATACAATGTCAAAATTTGTAATTTTCAGTAAAAATTATAGAAACATCCAATGTTCATGGCCTCTCTGCGCTGTGATAATGCTAATCTATATATGGACAAAGGAAGTAGCGGTATTCATTTGACCCCCACTGCTCTTGGATCACCCACTCTCCTCTGGGTAGTAACGAGGCCTCCTTGGATAACTAGTTAACGCTACTGTTATGCTTCATGTATATATGATTGCAAGTGATGTTATTAAATTGAGCCTTGAAAATATTAACTTCATCCAATAAATTATTGAGTGTGTGAATGTGAGAAGAAGTAATATTATTGAACCGTTTGATAATGATCTTTGAGTCTCCAAATATGTTCAAGTTAATGCAATGGTGTCCCAAGGAGAAATGCAAGAGGTGTCGTAGGATGATGAGTTCAGCGAAATTATTAGTTCCAACTCCTAAGCCCATCGTCACTTCGTAGAAATGCTGCTCATTAATGTATAAAATAAATCCGCTAGCACATCCCTACTGATTGGCAGCGCCATCAAAAAACGCCAAAGGTGTGTCACTGTCAATGGGAGGAGGAGCATGAGGTCTGCACACTCTAGATATCTATGGATCGGGTATCTCATTATACGCTGATACAATGCCCGCCACAATGTGTGGCCAACACACCAGTTTATTGTCAAAGATGGATCGATTTCGGGCCAACCATACATACCAGCAGGTGATGAAGGGGAGGCTCTGTAGTTTTGTACCCTTATGTCGATTTGCCTAGTCATCCCAAGCGCTGTCGAGATCATCGCCAACCCATTGCCCAGAGAAATGAATGGTAGAAGATAAGGTTCGCCAAAGTGTGATCATGGTAGAGTAGTTTAAAAAGAGGTGTGTAGTAGATTCGGATGCGCTTTTACATAAGATGCACCAATTTGGCCCATGAAAGGACTTGTGAGCGAGATTTTCTCTTGTAGGCACTTTGTCTCTAAGAATACACCATAAAAGCAATATGGTCTGGGGTGGTGCTGTAGGTTTCCAAATATATTTCCACCAGGATGTAATTTGATCCGGTTTTTTGTAAGTATCAAGGATAAATAACCCAGACTTGGGAGAGTTTTACAAAAAGATAATTGTTTTATAGAAAAGTACAGATTGTTTGATAGAGACAAGTATCCAAAAGTACAAAACTGGAAAAACTGATATGTGAAAAAAGCAACTAGAGAGGCCAGACTAGAGATTGTAGGGCCGCTGATCTGACACATGAATCATCCCATCTGTATGCTCTGCTATACGCTAAATGCCAAAATCCTGCGATAAAACCTCATTAGAAAGGAGGTTTGTTGCGAACTTCTGCTCCCTGCAGATATGGCAAACAGATATATGATCACAGATCATTTTGATTTGAAAATTTCTTCTAAGAGTGGAACCAAAATATGATTTTGACATCTCTGCAAACTGTTGAACCAATTTATAACATTTAATGAATCACCAAAAATTTGCACGGATCCAATCCCCAACTATTTTATCCAACACATTAAGAATATTAATGATTGTAGTTCAACATAGTTATTAGTTCCCGGTCCTAGGCCCACTGAAGCTTTGAAAAATATGTTTTCGTCAATGTGGATAACCAATCTTGCCCCACACCTATTATGTGCATCAGAAGCACCATAAAAGTATGCCCAAGGGATATCATGCCTAATATGTTCTTCCTTGATAATCCTGTGAGCATGAGAAGGAGAAGTTATAGGAATAAGAGCAAAAATAGAAGCATGTTCTACAACAATCAGATAGGGATAAGTTGCATGATCTTGAAAGATGCCCATGTTTCGGGCTAGCTAGATGCCCCATGAGATGATCGAAGGAATGTTTCTTAAGTTTTCATCTCTTTCTGAATTCCACCAACTTTGCCAAGCTTTCCTACAGGGATCCCCATTCCATGTTAATATTATCCCCAATAGGTTCAAAGTGGACTCCCAAACCTTGGATATGAAAGGGCATCGTAAAAATAAATGGCTAACAAATTCTTCAACTTTTTTGCAGAAAATATACCAGCCCGACCCATTTTTTTCCATTTCTGAAGGTTCTATCAGGTGGAGACTTTATTCTTTAGGATACACCAAAAGAAAAGTCTTGCTTTTGCAAGAATTTTCAATTTCCATAATAATTTGCACCACCATTCCTGCACTCCCCAATCTTTCCTAGCCATCAATAAGTTATAACCATATTTTGAGGAGTATTGCCCTGATGGAGCATGAACCCATACATATAATCTAACCTATCCCTGATCCTAACATTGGTGCGCTGCAGTTCTCCTATGAATCTCTGCCACTCTTCCCCCCATTGAGGTTCTAGGAGAAGATCCTTGACTGATTTCCATCCTTGATGTCATTTGTTTGAGGTTTCAACTTTCTCGATCTTTTTAAGGAACATAACACCTTGGCCATTGAGAAAGCCCAGGATCTCCCTTGGAAGTACATAATCCTCATTGCAGCCTACTTAAGGGTTAATACCTATTTTGAGATTTCTCCATTACCTATGTTCTAGGATAGACCATCTTCCACGATTCTAAAAGCGTCTATTGTTGACTTCCATATTGCTGAAGAGTTTGTTGGTTTTTTATCAATCCTCCACATCCAATCATCCATATGTTTTGGGTCGATGTACTTTCTTTTTACCACAATAGTGCATAAGTTATCCATAAATAACAATCGCTGCCCTGACTTTGTCGCCAAAGACATTGCAAAAGATTGGAGCTCCTTTATCCCCCATCCTCCCATGCTTTAGGTCGGGAAATTTGTCCCACGCAACCCAGTGAAGGACCACGTCCTCTTTAACACCTGCCCAAAGAAAGCGACTGCACAATTTCCTTATTTGGAAGAGTATTCCTTTTGGCATCCATGTTAGAGCAATCCAATATACAAGGATAGCCATAAGCATAGATTTTATGAGTACATTTCTCCCACTCTCGATAGCAACTTGAAACTCCATAATTTTATATGGTTTTCAATTTTTGCCAGTAGCCAATTCCAATCCTGTTTCCTGTATGAATCTGGCTGTAAATGAAAACTTAGGAATTTGAAGTTGTCTCCTTTAGGCTTTGAATCATAAGGAATACCATGGTTATTTATTATGCATATGTAGTTATGTAATTTACTGATCATGATATATTCTAGAGCTCCTATGAAGGCTCACTCTTGTTGATTGAAATTCTTGACCTGTGTCATTACATGCATCAAATTTTTTTTGGGTTCTACTATGTTTATGCATTTATAGGATGAGTGGGATACTCCATTGGATTCAAAGCACTATTTTAGTTGGAAATTCTTTTTGTTTCACGTGTGAAAGATTTCCGCTTTCCCAATATATGGATTTTTTTGTCAAATCTTGAGGTATAAAGTTTTCTATATTTCCATTTACCTAATATATGAGAATTTCTATCAAATCTTGGGGTAGAAAGGTTCTATGGAGAAATATCTTTATATTCTAGGAATATACATGTTTTGGTCCTCTAGGGACTCTTAGACAAGAAGGCTCAAAGCTATTACAAGGATATATTCATTATGAGCTCAACATGTCACATGAAGGGAATTAAACTTGAGTAGCGAGGATGCCAACATTTCTCCCAAACACTACATCTAATTGACAAGTTATATATATATATATATATATATCCAATTTGCTACCTTTTTTAGTTTGGGTATGCTCTTTTCCATGCACTTTGTGTAATATTGATAAACAAAAACATGTCACATACAAGGAATCAAACTTGGGTGAGGAGGATAACAACATTTCTCCCAACTTGCTGAATTACATCTAATTGAAAACTTTTTGGACACATTTCCTTTCCTTTTGGTAAAGAGGGCCTAAAAATAAAGCTTGCTACAAAAATTTTAACATAGGAGAATATGCAAAAAACAAACTAACAACAATAGTAGGTTAAACCAACCATCCACATCACACTGTTGCAAATAGACTGCCGTAAATAAAGGGACAATGAACTAATCTAGAAAGCACCTCTACCACAACCAACTGCAAATAAAATAAATGCTACACAACTTCACATAAAAATACATTTCCACAATTTAAAACACCAAACTAGACAACAGATTGCTTCACATTACACACAAAAATAGCTACAAATGAACACACAACACTCAATCCAAATTCACATAAACATAAACCAGAATTTACAACAAGATATGTATCCGTTCACCCTTTTCTCACATAGTCCCAAAGATTGAATCTAACTCCGAATGCCTCAACAATGAGCCTTACCCTCATTATATAAGAATTGAGGGGGGACAAGCATTCCTGTGGGTCATCCATGAACTGACCTAAAGGTAGATGGAATCATTGCTTTTGGGTACTTCCAGGGCAACGTCCGCACAAAGATTCTAGTATGAGAAGTGGATGGAATTATTGCTTTCGGGTAATGCCAAGGCGTCATCCGTTCAATAGATTCCTGTTCGGAAAAATAAATCTTACGGAGAATAATCTACCTAGAACAAAGTGGATACTTTTTATCAAAGCCCACGATAAAATGTATGATACCGACAAAACAAAGAGGATGCTTTTCATAAAAGCCCATGAGAAAATAATTTGCATAGATTATTTACATAGTGGAAGCTTTAGTACAACAAATCCCACGGGAAATCTGGTCACAATTAAGCCCTTGTGACTGGTACTCATTATTACAATATGGATACTTTTAATGGAAAGCCCATGTGAACCGTCAAAATACTTTTAGGTCAGGGAATCTATCTCTTTTATACAATAATTCATCCCAGGCTTTTGTATGTATCATGTGGACAATCATTGGTTTTCCAAAAATAAATTGATGTTTCACCTTGGTCGAGACTAACCATTCTAAGTGTTCTCTCATATATTCTTGGAGTGAATAATTTAGGTTATGGAAAGGAGACCATTCTTTATCTGTCATTTCTTTAACAGTTTTGTATATGGTATGAAAACATTCTCCAATGCCATGTTCTTGGCACCAATCACAATATTTTCTTTGGTATGCCTCACGGTATACAGGATCCATGGTAGTTCTACATACCCCACAATCACTCCACCATTCTCGAAACCATTGGAACTATTGATTTCTTTGAGAAGCAGCTAATGTGCTAAATTTTAGCTAAGTTTCTTCCTTGTCATTGACATTAAGAAAGTCCCACCACAACTTTTTATACCCTGCAAAATCATACACAGTGTGAGGAAATATAATATTTCGGTCATTTCTTGGCCAATGAGCACAGGGTTGGACAGGCCAATGTCCTTGTTCATTCCAAAGATCTTTGGTTCAATAAATACAAAATTACTTCTCATAAATGCCAGTACTACACCCTCCGTGACACCATATGCCAGCAATATCATGAAAGTTCTGTTCTAGAGATTGGTGCGCAATCCTAGCATCTCTTTTTGATTTTTCATATATCATATCATGGATCCACTTGCTACCTTTAGGGTATACTTTCCTTTCGGGTACAAAGTGTTGAATATCCATGTGAGGCTGCAAGTTGGCGTCCAATATCTTTATGTTTCTACGCTGCCAAGTGGGTTTCCAATTTATTTTGTATTCTTCCCAGTCTTGATTATCTGGGATGGTCCTTATTACTTCTTGTTTCTGGTGCTGGTCCCACTCAGTAATGATCATCATGACATGATCTCTTGCTTCCATATATTCCCTGCTAAGAAAGTTAGGGACACTGTTTTCTTCACCTTTAATGTGTTCCACATGAGAATCAAAGTTTGCAAAAAGGGCTTGCCATCTGGAAAACTTGGCTTCTCCGACCTTCTTGATGTCTTTTGTTAATACCTTCTGCAAATTAGATGCATCAGTTCTAAGCAAAAAATATTTGTTAATGAGATAAACTTCAAACTTACTGATGCAATTCCATGCCGCCTTTACTTCTTTTTCTATTGTGGAGTAGTTTAGCTCTGCTGGATTCCATACTCCAGATGCAAATTGGACTATTTGCTCTTCTTTTCCAAACTTTTGCTTCAGAATTCCACCCCATCCAATGTTACTTGCATTTGATTCTACAATTTTATACGCAAGATCATCTGCAACATATAAAATAGGCAAAGATTTTACCTTGGCCTTGATATTCTGGACTACTTTTGTATGGACCTCTGTCCACTTTGGAGGATCCTTCTTCAGTCTTTTGTTCAATATTCTTTTGTCACTGGCACAGTCCTAATAGAAGTTGCTGACATAGTTGAGGCAACCTAAGAACCTTTGCAGTTGGTTCTCGTTTGTTATGACATTTGGAAATTTGTTTGCAAACTCTAGTGCATGTTTCTGCAAAGAAATCTGCCCACTACAGATTGTGTGGCCTAAAAATTTGATAGTGGTTTGAAAAACCTCTATCTTCTTTTTGCTAAGAACCAAACCATTGTGCTTAACTAAATTCTTAAATATATTTACATGCTTAAAATGCTCCTGAATATTTTTAGAGAATATCAATACATCATCTATATATACAATAAGCCAGTAAAAATATGGCTTAAAAATCTTGTCCATTACCTTTTGGAATTTTGATGGCGCATTCTTGAGACCAAAAGTCATGAAATTGCACTCATAATGTCCTGCTGGTATGCTAAACGCAACTTTGAATTTATCTCTTTCATAAATGGCTACTTACAAAAATCCTGCTTTCAGGTCAAACTTAGAGAAGATCTTAGCTCTTGCTATCCTTTTGATTAAATTCCTTTATTGGGTATTGGATAGGTGTCATAAGCTAAGACTGAATTTAGAGGCTTATAATTGATGACTAACCTTGGAATGCCTCTGATTTGTTCAACTCTCTTGTTTACGTAGAACCCATAACAGTTCCAAGTATTGTTTGATTCTCTGATCAATTTTCTTCTAAGGAGCTGCTGAATTTATTTCTCGCAAAGATCTCTATATTCTTTGCTCATGGGTATTGCTCGGCTCTTACAAGGCTTACCAGCATACCCTTCCTTGTAAGGGAGCTCTACTGTGTGCTGCTTCCTATGCCAAAATGCATTAGGTTCTTCTGAGCAGCAATCTTCTTCAATCTGTCTCTTCAATTCTCCAATCTTGTTCTTTATTTGAGGCATTTTGAGTTGTTCTTCTATTCTAAGAGTAGATTTCAGGTCTGAAAGTCTGGCTTCAGCTCTGTCCAAATTCTGCACAATTTGGACCATTGTAGAGATTCTTGGATTGGAGATGTATGGAAGCTCAATTTCTTTCTTGTCCCTTTAGATGTGGGGACTGATATAAAATATCCAACTTTTCCTCCTTTGAGTCTGAGTGACCCATGAGGTTCTACTGCTGCCAGAAAGACATTGCCAAGTATGCAATCTACTGGAATGTCAACTACTGCAAATTTCAAATAAACACATTGAGTATCAAAACAGAGAGAGGCTCTGGGTACCTCGTATTAGAGCTTTTTATTACCCAAACCTACTACCTTTCTTTCTGCAGCAACCCAATACTTGGCTGGAATATTCTTCATGTTGAGGATATTTATGTCTGCTCCAGAATCTAGAAGAGCAACCATTTCAAACATTTGGCCCCTTATGCAAACATTTACTTTGCCATGATATTGCTGATAGGAGATGGTTAATAATCTCATATCTCTAAACCCAAAATTTGGATCCTTTATTCCTTCAGCAACTTCGATTTCTTGATTACTACTATATGGAGCAGTATCCCATGGCTGATCATTATCTTCTTCTTCTTTTGCCATCTGTTTACCTTTCTTCAGTTCTGCAATTTGAGCTTTCATTGCAGAAATTTTTGCCTTGAGATTGTGAATCTCACAGCTTACCTCCCCTAGAGTGAGTGATCTCACTCTGCCAGGTTTCTGTTGATTCATTTGGAATGATTTTGTATTTCTTTCATAGGAAGCATCAATGAATAAAGATTTCTTACTTGAATCTTTTGAAGCTTTGGATTTAAGTTGGTCCATAAAGGCTTCAGTCAGGCGATTTTTCATTTCTCTGTCCTCCATGGCTCGTATTTGGGATAGGATTTTCAGCTCGTCTTCTTTTGTTGTTGCCATGAGGACCTTTTCTTTCTGGGGCTTGGACTTTTCCCCTTCTTCGCTTGATTCACTGTAATATTTAGAATCAGAATTATAGTGAGCTTGACAAGCAAATTCTTCAGAATCAGAACATAAGCAATCTGAAGAACCAGAATCTGAATATTGCTCTATATGAGCCTATAGTTCTTCTGCAGAAGAAGAACTGAAAGAATCATATGAAGATTCTTCTATCTGATGATGCTGAGCAATTTCTTTGATGACAACATTCGGGCAACGCTTTGTCTTGTGTGTATGAGAACCACATTTCATACAGATCATTGGTCCTCTTCCTTCCTGCTTAACTTGTTTGGCTTTCTAAACAAAGGCTTCAGATTTCTTGCCTCTGTTTAGCTTTGAATCTTCGCCTTGTGGACATCTGGAGGATGTATGTCCTTTTTTCCCACATAACCAACAAGTGATCTTATTCCATTTATCCTGCTTGGTTGTGTGCAGGTGAATATTAGAGGGGTTATAATAGTGTGTTCTAGGAACATACTTATAATACCCTTTCTTTGTTCTGGAGGCTTGGCCTCATACTAGTTTGGAACATCTTTTTTTTTCCTTTGTATATTTTCTTCTATTCTTGTAGAAAGTTTCTTTAAACTCTCTCTTTGCCCTTTTCTTAGCTTTCCTTCGTTTTACCAAAGGATCATCCGCTGTCAGTCCATACTTGCTGCAGATGGACTTCTTGTCTGGGAATCTGGAAAGTTTTTCCAGAGATTTATTTACCTTTGAGCTTGTACAAAGACATACCAGTGTCTTTGTAATGTGAGCATATATCTCTCCCCATGTATATGACTCCAAAGGTAATTGGAAGACTTCTTGCATTTTGATATAATCTACAAATTTGGATGGCAGGGCCGCAAGATATACCTGTTTCCATAATAGGTTCTTTGAATATTTGACCTCGTAAATCCTCTGCATCCAATCTCTATGGAAGTCTTCAAATTGGGACATTTTGTAGCATTTAAGATTCATCAAAATAACTTCATTTTTGTCTGCAATTTCTATTTCGCTACCACATCAATGCTCTAGGATCATTGATGTCAATGTTCCTATCATATTGTTGGTAATGGTGCCATCTGAGTTATGTATCACATCTCCTTTCTCATCTTTAAGAACCTCTGCTTCCATTGCTTCGATGAGCTTTGGGGAAGATTCTGTCTCCCACCACCTGAGGAGTGTTCCTGTAAAACATTGAATAATAGTTCTGCAGGCATCAATTTCACTTTTCCCTCTAAGATACATGAGTTTATATTCAGTATACATCATATCAATCATCTGCCAGATTTGGCCGACACTTATGTTATCTATGTTCCACTCTCTGTGGGAGTATGGGAAAAAGGCATGTGCTTCAGGAAGTTTTCCTTTTCCTTCAATATCAGGTGCCAGATATCTAGTGAACCTATGCTCAAGAGGTTCATTTATGGGAAAGATCTGTGTATCATGATCTTTTTGTTCTTTCCCTTTTTCTTGTTCTTCATCCTTGAATAAGGATGCAATGGTCACTTTTATTGTAGTCTCAGATTTGGAAGATGTGGCTATTTTCTTGGGGAATAAAGTTGGAAACCTGTTGACAGTCTTAATAGGATCCTGAATCTTTATGCTTCTTTTAACAAGAAAGGAGTTTGGAACTGGTTTTCAACTTTGATAGATTCATATTTTCAACTCTATCTGTTAAACCAGTTATGAGATGTTTAGTTTCATCTAAATGATCAACTAACTTTTCTTCTACTCCTTCTATCTTGGATAAAGATTCTCTTGCATAGGAACGAACCATTGGAATCAAATTGTACATTGTTCAAACATTTATTTACATTATTAATTGATACTTGCACAATATCAATTTGTTCCTTGACTTCTGCAGATTTCACTGCATTTATTTCTAAGCCTTTTAGTGCAGTATTTGTCCAATTTAGCTGTTCATTGGCCTTCTGAATTCTTCCATCGATGCCTAAAGCATTGTCATCTTTCTGTACCAGTGGTATGGCCTTCGCTGCATTTTGGTTTTCTCCAATCACAATTCCTTTGAAAGGAGGAAATGTTGATGGAGTTTCAACTTTTGTCCCATCTAATGCAGTCCAGTCAACAATATAGCCATACAGACCAAGGTCTGTTTTTGTCACACCAATACGCTGTGGCCAGCCATTCGCTATATGCCTAGTCGAGATTCCAAATCTAGTATTGTTATTTTGACTGATCCAAAAAACCAGAAAATAGAACACTAAACTATCAGATGGGAAACTTAACATTTCCAGAACATTGGGTTGTGAACAATCCTAAGCCTCTCATGCCAAAGAAAATTACCTCGACTGATATTACAGAAAATTTATCTTCTGCAGTCATATCCTTTCCCAGGAGATCCACCATTGATCGCCGATGTATTGATATCACCTGTAAACAATCCAAATATTACAGAGATCCCTCCACTGTAGATACAACTTGTTCTAGTTCATCTTCTTGTAGACATAATCCTTTGTATGAATTAGCAGAGCTTGTAAATTTTTCCTCTTTAGAAGTCAAATGTCCAGAATGCCAAGAAAGTATCAATCTGCTTACACTTGCTGAAACCACAATTCATGCCAACCATAATCCCAGATCTGGCATAGCTCCTCCTTCAACTTCTGTTAATCCATGCCCAAACCCCAAATGTTCAGATATACCTTTCCCACATGAGCAGGATACAAATCATGTACTCATGATGCATGAAATTGTTACATTAGAAGGAGAAGACCTAAGATTGACTGAGATGATGTGTCTAATGAGACCAGCTAAGCCTAGATATGGCCTAGGACACCTTGAACAGGCAAATTGCCTAATACCAAATTGCAGATTTCGCCCAGTTCCTAAAGACTGCAAAAAGCCTGCAGTAATGGAGAAGCATAAATTCTTCTCTCTCATGGATGGATGCTTGAAATCAGAGATTAGTGAAAAATGGATGAAAGCAATGATTAATTGGGACTTATACACTAATCCTCAGGCAGATGAATTTGATGAGAATTATACTCCCCAAGAGAAGAAAGAATTAGCTAAAGATTGGAAACATTTTATGGAAATGAATAAAACCTGGATATCTTTCTATTCCTGGAAAGAGAAGATTTCTCCATTAAATGTTTTTACTGGTTCTACAAGCACTACAACAAATAAGCATGCCTAGACTGCATTAGATGGGACAAAAGTTGAAACTCCATCAACATTTCCTCCTTTCAAAGGAATTGTGATTGGAGAAAACCAAAATGCAGCGAAAGCCATACCACTGGTACAGAAAGATGACAATGCTTTAGGCATTGATGGAAGAATTTAGAAGGCCAGTGAACAACTAAATTAGACAAATACTGCACTAAAAGGCTTAGAAATAAATGCAGCAAAATCTGTAGAAGTCAAGGAACAAATTGATACTGTGCAAGTATCAATTAATAATGTAAATAAATGTTTGAACAATGTACAGTTTGATTCCAGTTTGATTCGTTCCTATGCAAGAGAATCTTTATCCAAGATAGAAGGAGTAGAAGAAAAGTTATTTGATCATTTAGATACAACTAAACATCTCATAACTGGTTTAACAGATAGAGTTAAAAAGATGAATCTATCAAAAGTTGAAAAACCAGTTCCAAACTCCTTTCTTGTTAAAAGAAGCATAAAGATTTAGGATCCTGTTAAAACTGTCAATAGGCTTCCAGCTTTATTCCCCAAGGAAGTAGCCACATCTTCCGAATCTGAGGCTACAATAAAAGTGACCATTGCATCCTTATTCAAGGATGAAGAACAAGAAAAAGGGAAATAACAAAAAGATCATGATACACAAATCTTTCCCATATATGAACCTCTTGAGCATAGGTTCACTAGATATCCGGCACCTGATATTGAAGGAAAAGGAAAACTTTCTGAAGCACATACCTTTTTCCTAGACTCCCACAGAGAGTGGAACATAAATAACATGAGTGTCGGCCAAATCCAGCAGATGATTGATCTAACCTAACTCTCGCTCTACTCTCAACACAAAAACACCTAACCCTAGGAGATGGAGGAAAATATTTTAATATTTTCCTAAAAGCACATACAACTAACTTTCCCCCCAATGACATGAATCTTTCATAACATTTTAATTGCATTTCCTATCATTTCACTTTCATTACATTTCACATTTACATTGATTTCCTTAATTAATCTTCTAATTAACGCTGGGCTTCAACAGGCTTGACATAAAATCTTGGCTCCTCCCCGAGCCAACTGCAGGTGGAAATCCATGCTTTCTTGAGTTGCTGTGGTGCGATCCAATTTCTCCTCTACATGTTGAACTGCAAGTTTCTCCCCTACTCTACTCTGCACACCCTCCTTGCACACTTCTTCCTGCTTCTACGGGCATTCCAACCTCCTGCTCGCAAGACCCCAATCCTTTCTCCTCCTCTTATCTACTACCTACTGCAGTCTACAATAAAATCTCTTCTTCTCTACTCTACTACCTACTAAAACTTACAATCAAGTCTCTGCTGCTCTCCCTTATTCCAATGTAACTGTCCTCTACACCTGGTCAGATTGTCTGTTCACTATCGCTTGTAGGTGCTGTTGGATTTTCGTGTTTCTGTTGGGTTGGAGTCTTCCACTATCAAGCTCTATCCCTCTTCTGTAATTTCTATTATTTCGGAGCATTTGAAAAAATACAATGCGACAACTGGTTTGATTAGGACCAGCTAACGACACTGGTGGGCGTCTTAATAAATATTGCATATATGTTTTACAAACTTTTCATTTATGTGCTATAGGGTCTGGGTGGGCTGAAAAATATAAAATAGAACAATGAAAATAACATGAAATAAATAGGCCAGTAACAAAATTTATAACTAAAATTAAAATTTCTTCACAAATTTTTGGGTTCTGAAATGGGGGCTCCCCCATATAAATTCATTGCCAACTTTCTGAATCAGAATCACCATCATCTACAATCCTTGTATCTCGTCTCACTGCTTTCTCGACACTCTCTTTCTTCTGACTATAACTACCACCGAAGCTTGATTCACCCCTGCTTAGAACTTAAAGGCTTCATGCTTTATGTATAGGATGCCAAACTTGCTTCTCGCTTCGAGTACCTTTATGATTGAAGAAGATCATCAAGGATTTCGTCGCCAAATATATTGTGGCCAATACACTTAATATATACAATGAGGAACTCGTTGTTTCTACATTTGTTGACCATGAGCTTGAACATCTAATTAAGCTATCTGGGTAAAAACTTCCATCATAACCATTATTGAATTACCCATTTCAGTCATAGGTGGGAAAATGGTGTTTCCAACTATATAACACCGATACACGCTCTCTCGACCTTGCAGCCTGCACCAAAGCATAAGTCTCAAGGGCTACTATCGCCTAACAATGGAAATAAGGAGATAGAAACAAGGAGATAGAACTTGATATAAATCAAGAAAAGCCTATGCTTCATTTTTATTTTTAGGAAAGGAGAAGTTTATGATGAATTGTACCAAAACAACCTCTGATTTCAAAGGTATCAAATCATGATCTCTTTTTTTTTTTTTTTTTTTTTTTTATTTATTTTTTTTTTTTTTTTTTTTTTTTTTTTTTTACGAGGCATTCATGTTGGCATAATTAGACAAGGTCTTTAACTTCAACATAGGTCTTATGATTAGTAAGACTCAAGGAAGCAATATTACAGTAAGATTTCATCGTAGTATGGTCCTTGCATTTTGTTGATATTTTTCTATCTTTCAATAGTTGTCAAAGAAGCATTAATTAGTGTTATATATTATTTCTTTACGACGTACTATCCTTATCTAAATATCTGATACTTTATATTACCTTTATTCCATCGAAGTCCTCTATTTCCCATATAAAATAAATTACACCAATCAATATTTTTTTTAAGAATAATATTTTTCAATAAATCTAATTGGTTAAACCTCCAATTAAAATATGTTGTTGATATTGTAAAAAACAAAACTAAAACTTGATACTGTTTAAAAAAATATAAAAAAATTTAAGTAAATTGACTTTATTCATAATGCAATGGAATTTCTTTACTATTTTTTAAATAATTATTTTTATTCCCACATTTTTTCATTTAGTAACGAAACAAAACATTTTTGATGGGACAAAAATTGTTTTGGATTTTGGAAATTTGTGTATAAGAATTTTTTTCCCCAAATTTTAAAGTTAAAATTTTTTTGTTTTTAATATTATAAAAATTAAATTTTATGTTTAATTTTTAATATTATTAAATTAAGTTTACGAGGTATAAAATAAATGGTTATGTGTGTATTGTCAAGTTATTTTGTAATGTGAAGGTTATTGGTTCAAAATTTTATGGGAAAAAATCTAATCATGTTAAAGGTTGGTGTGAGTTAGGCCGAGTGCGATCCCCCATGATTTTGATAGCTTAGATGCCTCTAGGTCACATTTTCTCAAACCAAAAGCTAAACCTTTTATCATCTAGAGAAGAAGACCTGGTTAACTAAAGATTCACTCATAAAAAACTCATGCATGTCAGTTTAGAGGAAGACCCAGTTGGGATTAGAGTGCAGGGACAATGCACTATCAGTTGTATAATTTTCCAAGTTGTATAGATGGCGCATGCAATCAGTTGAGGGCCTATGTTTGGATTGTGCAGTTATGGAGGAAGGATTTCCCAATTAAATATGGTCTAATTCTCTCAGGAACTGTGCAAGGAAGTAGGGGCTTGGCAGACAACAAAATTGGCTGTGTTGGCTTGAGCTGGCTTATGAGGTAGAGAGTTAGATCATACTTGTGCATGAATTGTTCTAGTGTGAACACACATTGTATTTTCTTCTTAGATCTTCTAGTTAATGAAATATTGATAGTCAGGGTTTTGAGCAATGGCTTTCCCCAAATAAATATTGTGTTATGTGCTATTGATATTCTTCCTCTTTCTGCTTATTGTTTTCATCGATCATTTTTGGTTTCCGCTGAGAAAAGTAGAGTATATTCTTGTCTTGTGTTTTAGTATATCACATGAGCTGTTGAATCTACAGAAAAAGCCTACATGGTATTAAAGCTAAAGACAATATAAAAGAGGAGATTTCGAGTTTGTTATGCAGGTGAAAATCGAATTTGTAGTTCATACTTCAGAGTCGGCAATATGGCTTTCTACGGTTTGAGACTTGAGTATGCCTTGGAAGGTAGCTCAAATTACATATACTGGAAGGACAAGATGGAAGTAGTGATGAAAGAAAATGGCCTCAAGGAATTCATTGATCAAGACATTCCTAAGCCTCCAACATTGGTTGTTAAAGATATATCTGAATGGATAAAGTGTGTGGCAAAGGAAAGGAAAATTATCCTTGAGGGAGTTAGAGATCACATTGTCTTGAGTCTCCATGGAAAGGAAACTCCATACTCAATGTGGAAGGCCTTGACGAACCTGTTTCAGAATAATAGTGACCATAGGAAGTTGACACCAAAGAACAAACTCAAAAAGATCAAGATGGAGAAGGGCAGATCTATTCTAAAATACTTGACCAATTTCACTCATTGTCATGATGAGCTTAAAATTTTCAGGATTACTATTGCCGAGGATGATATGGTGAGCCTAGTGCTTATTATACTTCCCAAGAGTTGGCACAGTTATTAGGACTCTGTCAAATGAAGGGAGAAGCTACCAGATTGGGAACGACTGTGGTCGGATTTGGTACAGGAAGAGATTCAAAGGAACACCAGAGACAAATCCTCATCAAATACTGCTGATGAAGAAAATTGTGCCTTAGCGGGTAAGGAAAAGAAAGGGAAAGGGAAGGCGTCCCATTCCAAATTGGATTCTTTTCATGGAGGAAAGAATAAGGACATGTTGAAAGTCAATTTGTTTCATTGTCACAAGCTGGGATATTTTTCTACAAATTGCCAGTTCAAGAAGTCTAAGAAGAAGCCCTCAGGATGAGCGGTAGGTGACGCTCTTGCCTCACAATTCGAACTGGAATTTACCCTCATCACATGTATGGTGTCATCAATGATGGGTAGTGTATGATACCTAGACAATGGAGCTTCTTTCCACATGACTGGTAAAAAGGAGCTCTTCAGTAACTTGGAGGAGAAGGATATCCAAATGCATATCGAGATGGGTGATGACGAGAGGTATAGTGCTACCGGGCTTGGTACAATTACCTCTCAGAGGGAGTCGGGTGCTCCCCTCACTTTGCAAGATGTTATGTGTGTTCCTGGTTTGAAGAAGAACTTGGTATCTATTGCCATGTTGGAGGATATGGGCTACGATGTGATCTTTAGTAAGGGAAAGGCGTTCCTTCATCACATAGCCACCGGACAGGTAAAGAGGACAGGGATTCAGGTGAAGAATCTCTACAAGTTGGAGGTAGAAGATTGTGTTGCGTTGAGCACGAAAGCAGAGAAGGTGCAGAGCTGAGACATCAGTGAGTTGTGGCACAAGATATTGGGTCACTTGCATCATGGAACTTTGAAAATCATGCAACAAATTTCTATCGGTCTTCCCAAAGGTACACTAGAGCAAGTTGACACATGCAAAGGATGTACTTTGGGAAAATTCAACAAATATTCCTTTCACGACAATGAAAATCAAGTATAGGCGATCCTCGATCAAGTCCATTCAAATGTGCGTGGATCATTCTCGACAACATCCACAGCCAAGCGCATGTATTATATTATATTTGTTGATGACTTTTCTCGTAAATGCTGGATCTTTTTCATGCATAAGAAAGATCATACTTTTGCAAAATTTTGTGAATTTAAAGAATTGGTCAAGAAATATACTAACAATAAGGTTAAATCTTTGAGGAGTGATAATGGTGGAGAGTATGTGTCGAATGAGTTTAAAAACTTATGTGCAGAAGAAGGCATTCAACAAGAGTTGACAACACTTCATAACCCACAATAGAATGGGGTGGATGAAAGGAAGAATAGAAGAATTGTAGGGGAAACACGCGTGATGTTGCATGGTCAGGGCCTACCACTACACTTTTGGGCCGAGGCATGCAACTGTTTATTTGTAGAACAAAAGCCCTCATCGAATTCTTGGGATGAGTACACTAGAGGAGGATTTCTCATGGAAGAGACCAGATGTGGGTTACTTCAGGATTTTTAGATCATCGATATATTTCCATGTGATCAAAGATGCACGAAAGAAGCTTGAGCCGAAATTAGAGTTGGGGGTATTTGTGGGGTACACTGATACACATCACAACTATCGGGTGTACCTACCGACCAACAGGGTGAAAATGATTCGCAGAGATGTAAAATTTGATGAAGATAAGGCCATGAGATGTTCCCTTGAGAGGGGGCTTCAAATACACACGGTGATGAGATTTTAGCTCCTAAGGAGGAACCTCAGATTGATCTGGAGCAACCACATGCAGAGGACCCAAGAGTGGAGGCATCCACTTAGGCAGAGTCTTCCATAGATGGGAGAAGGTGCACTAGAGAGGCTGACATGTTATTGCATGATGCGAGAGAGAATGTGGGAGAACCCACATCATAGCATAGGTAAAGGAGGTCACCTAAGAGGTACATTGGATATATGGCTCTTATGAGAGGATGTGTTGAGGCAAATCCATCTTCTTTTGAGGAGGCAGTGCAACAACCGGTTTGGGTTGATGCCATGGTTGACTCCATTGTTAGGAATAATGTTTGGGATGTGGTCCCAAGACCAACAGACAAGTTAGTGGTGATTTCCATATGAATTTACAAGGTAAATAAAGCAACAGATGGTAGTGTGGAGAAACTTAAGGCCAAGTTCGTGGTCCTAGGATTTTCTCAGGTAGAGGGGATTGATTACGATGAGACCTTTGATCTTGTTGCGAGGCATTTATCAATCAAATCCATTTTGGCACTGTCAGCATAGATGGGTTTGAAGATACATCAGATGGATGTAAAGACAACCTTCCTTAATGGCATGATTGAGGAAGAGATGTATATTGAGTAGCCTAAAGGTTTTGATACCTTTGATCGAGAGTCACATGTGTATCGACTCAAGTGAGCATTGTATGGGCTGAAACAATCACCCCGTGCTTGGTACACTAGGATTGATAAACACTTCACTGGGTTAAGCTTCACCAAAAGTGAAGCAGATGTGAACCTTTACCATATTTTGGTTGAAGGTAAATTTTTGTTTATTTTTTTATATGTCGACGATTTGATTATGACAGGGGATGATAAGCTGATCAAGTCTTGCAAAGAGGATCTTGCAAGAGAGTTTGAAATGAAGGACTTGGGGCTCATGCACTACTTTATGGGAATGGAAGTATGGCAAGGTGATGGGGAAATTTTTGTCTCTCAGGGAAAGTATGCGAATGAGATACTGAAAAGGTTCCACATGGAGAGTAGAAAACCCATGGAGACTCTTATAGCAGGTAACTGGAGGAAGGAGGATGCTAATCTCAGTGAAGTAGTGGAAGCTACCATTTACAGGAAGGTTTTTGGTTCACTCATGTATTTGGTGAACACGCGACCAAACATTTGCTATGCAGTTAAACAACTTAGTCAAGCGATGGTTAGGTTGACCAAGTTGTATTGGAAGGCAACCAAGCATGTGTTGAGATGCCTCAGAGGCACTGCTCAGTATGATTTATAGTATTGATGGACACAGGGAGTGAAGATTTAAATCTTGACTGATGCAGATTGGGTAGGGAGTCCATCTGACAGGAAGAGCACATTAGGAGGGATCTTCAGTATTGGGTCAAAAACTATTTCTTGGTACAACAAGAAATAAAGACTAGTTGCACTGAGTTCATCAGAGGCAAAGTACATGGTTGCTAGTCAAGCAACTTATGAGGCTATCTGGATGAGGAAGATTCAGGTTGGTTTGTTTGGTCAGCAGATGGATCCAAGTGTGATTTACTGTGACAATTAGCGTTGTATCAAACTCTTTGAAAATCTAGTTTTTCATGATCGACCCAAGAATATTGATATCCAGTATCATCTTCTTTGATATTGTGTACAGATGAGGATTATGTTTTTGAAGTACATTCCCAGAGAGGAGCAGGATGCAGATATCTTGAGAAAGGCATTGTCAAGATGTCTTGAAAAAGGCATTGTTAAAAATAGCAACAATAAATTCCAATTTAATTTGTCCTTGAATTACATTATGAATTAAAATTGTAACCCTATTCTCATAGCAACTTGTAATAGGTAATTAAGTTAAATTGACTTAATTGACTTAGGAAATTTGGCTTGGAAGTCTATCTAGAGTCATGTAGAGTGATACCTAAATTTTAGGGGCCTAGGATGATTTCTTTTGAGTTGTAATTAGATAGCTCAGCCGAACTGAGTTATAGTCAATTAAACTAGTTCTAATTGTCGGAGGAACTAGTTGAGGTCTAGTAGTGGAGTAGTACACCAGTGCATCCCTAGTACCACACTAGTTAACTAAAGATTCACTCAGAAGTAACTCATGCACATCAGTTCAGAGGAAGACTTAGTCGAGATTAGAGTGCAAGGACAATGTACTATTAGTTGTATAATCTTCCAAGTTGTATTGATGGTGCATGCAATCAATTGAGGACCTATGTTTGGATTGCGCAGTTATGGAGGAAGGATTTCCCAATTAAATATGGGCTAATTCTCTCAGGAATTTCACAAGGAAGTAGAAACTTGGCAGGCATCAGATTTGGCTAAGTGTTGGCTTGATCTGGCTTGTGAGGTAGAGAGTTAGATAATATTTGTGCAAGAATTGTTCTAGCGTGAACGAGCATTGTATTTTCTTCTAAGATATTTTGGTTATTGCAATATAGATAGTCAGGGTTTCGAGCAGTGGATTTCCCTGGAGAAATATTATGTTATGTGCGATTGAAATTATTCCTCTTTCTACTTATTGTTTTCATCGATCATTTTTGGTTTCCACTGAGAAAATTAGAGTAGATTCTTGTCTTGTGTTTTAGTATATCATATGAGCTATTGAATCTACATAAAAAATATACATTGTGAGGGTGTTCTCTGGGGAAAATGTTAAGCACCATGTGCTAAGCCAATCATTGGCTCATTGCCTTTTCATCTTATCCCTTGGATGATAATAAAGTGATTTTCAATGGAAAAGATGAAAAAGCAATGAACCAATGATTGGCTTAGTGCACGGTGCTTAATATTTTATGTTCTCTTGACCAAGTATTTGAGTACAATTTCTTTCCCTATATATGAATGGTATATAATTTCCAATGAGAGGACTCCTATGAGCTGTCTTCTACCAAAACCTTCTAGGATATTCTCAACAACTCAAATGCACATGTACTCGGTCATGGGTTCTACTCCATGAGTTGCCCTACGATACCCAAAAATGGTCTTTTGGAAGATTGGAGCCATGTCAAAACATGGGAGGTAAGCCAAGGACGTTCCTAAGAGGGCTTAAAAAATGGAAATGGACGGGATGGCACACGAAGAAGGTCTGAACAAAAAAACACCCTTGCTACACGATGCTAGTGCTTGCCTAGATGTGAGATGTGAGAAACCACCACAAACCCATAAAGTATTGAGCCAAGAAACCAATGATGTTGCGTTCTTCTTGAAGTTGGAGGATGCCGAGGCCCCCAAACCCCTTCCAACCATAGATTCGTTCACTTGGGATTCTTTCCACCGCTATTTCCACCTAGATGGAGAGGGGAACCAAGCTTTTCCAGACTAGTAAAATTTGTTGGACACCTTTTCTTTCCCTCTAGTAAGGAGAGCCAACAAAACAAAGACAAAACAAAGATAACCACAAAAATTTTAACACAAAAATACGCAAATAAGAAACTAGAAACAATAGTAAGTTAAACCAACCATCCACATCACATTGCTGCAAATAGATTGATATAAATAAAGGGACAATGAACTAATCCACAAAGAACTATTACTACAACCAGTTGAAAATAAAAGAACTGCTACACAACTAAATTTTATTTTTTATTTTTTATTTTTTTTTTTTTATTTATTTATTTTTTTTTATTTATTTTTATTATTTTTATTTTATTTTTATTTTATTTATTTTTTTTTTTATTATTTTATTTTATTATTATTTTTTTTATTTTTATTTTTTATTTTATTTATTTATTTATTTATTTATTTTTATTTTTTTATTTTATTTTATTTTTTTTATTTTATTTTATTTTATTTTTTTATTTATTTATTTTTTTTCCGGAGAAAAAAGACGTAACTTTTTATTAAGAGAGTAAAAAGTTACATATTCTAGTGTTCAAAAACGAACCACCAAAATGTGGATCCATATGCTGAGAGATTCTTCCCGATACATAGAGCAGGGGAAAACAGAGTATGAGAGGGACCCACGGTCGACCTCCAAAAAACCACTACACAACTACATATACAAATACATATTTCCATAATTAAAATCACCAAACTAGACAACAAACTGCTTCACATTACACAAAAATGGTTGCAAATGAACACAAAACAATGGATCCAGATTCACATTAAAACAAACAAGAATTTATAGCAAGATATGCAACCCTCCTTTCCAATGTAGGGAGGCTGCCCAACCTCCACCCTTTTCTCACACAATCCCCCAAAACCCTATACAACTTTCTTACACACAAGACTGATGACTCGAACTCTCACTCAACTCCCAATACAAAAACCCCTAACCCTAGGAATTAGTGGGGAATATTATAATATTTTACTAAAAATATCTACAACTAACTTTCCCACAAATAACATGCAATTTTCATAACATTTTAATTTCATTTCTTGTCATTTCACTTTCATTACATTTCACATTTACATTGATTTCCCTAATTAACATCTCGGATCCAACACAACTTCAACTTTTATATATAAGTATATATAAGTAGTACAAGGTCACAATGAAGATAAACCATTTTCTTTTCTACACATCCTTTTTGCAATGTGCTTTATATGACCTTAACAAATTAGAATTGCAATGTGCTTTA
>APFE031604183.1:26892-51446 GCA_000404065.3 Pinus taeda | reverse complement strand
TTATTGCACTCACTGCAAAAAGGAAGGTCATGATGACGATCATTTTTGGAAATTGTACCCGGAAAAGAGACCAAAGAAGTATGGAGGAAAAGGAAAGCAAGAGACAGTGGCAACTATGTAGCAAGACCTTGGATCCGATTCTAGAGATGAAGCATTGATCACGACAGCAGGAACAAAAAGTACTCTTACACCTCATGTTAATTCTGAATCACATGAAGGCACTAGTTCAATAGATGAGTCTCTTCCTAATGAATGAAAGAGAATTGAGTTATTTCATATTAGAGTTGTCATAAATCATATAAAAGTGGAAAATCTATTTTATACTAGATCCCAAGAAAATTTAATTTCAAAGTCCTTGGTAAAGAGGCTAGGCTTAGAAACCAAATCACATCCAAAAATTTACCCGCTTGGATGGATACATGATAAAGCAAAATTGAATGTAACTAAGTAGTGCAAGGTTAAATTTGTGATCACTTCTAAGTTAGTGGATGAGGTAGAACTTGATGTGATACCATTGGATATTTGTGGCATGGTGTTAGGGAGTCCATATCTATATGATATAAATACCAAATCAAAAAAGATGGGGTAGAATATATTGTAAGGGCTCATCAAACTAAAATCAATGCCAAGCTTGTAAGTGCAGGACAAATAAAGAGGTTGGTGAATTCCAGTAAGGGTTGAATGCTTATGGTTGTAAGGGGGAAGGATGAATAATTATCCAATGCTTTCCATGGTTGTGATCATGTGCATAAAAAGGAATTATGTGAATTAATTTCTAACTCTGATGAGATGTTTCAGGAACCAAGGGGATTACCTCCGAAGAGGGAAATCCAACATGAGATCCATTTGTAGCATGACGCTCCTTTACCAAATATTGGCATGTACAGGATGTCGACTATTGATATGGGGGAGATCAAAAAACAGGTGCAGGAACTATTTAACCAAGGGGTCATCAAACCGAGCACTTCTCCGTGCGAATCACTGATTGTCTTAGTGCCAAAGAAAGATGGCACATGGAGGATGTGCGTGGATTACCGAGCACTAAACAAAATCACGGTGAAAAATCGTTACCCTCTCTCACGTATTGATGATTTACTAGATCAATTAAGGAATGTTATCTATTTCACCAAATTGGATTTGCATAGTGGTTATCACCAGGTCTGAATTGCGGTGTAGGATGTGTGGAAAATTGCCTTCAAGACCAAACAGGGGTTGTTCGAATGGATGGTGATTCCATTCAGACTTTGCAATGCTCCAACCACTTTCATGAGGGTCATGAATGATCTCTTTAGGCCTTTCATTGATGAATTTGTTCTTGTATATCTAAATATATTCTTGTCTTTAGTAAAAACTGGAATGAACATGTATGCCATGTAAAGAAAGTGCTTGATGTATTGAAAAAAGAAAAACTCTATGTAAAATTGTCAAAGTGTGAGTTTGGGAAAACCTCTTTGGTTTACCTAGGTCATATTGTTGGTCATGGTCAGTTAAAAATCCATCCTTCCAAAGTTGAAGCAATTTTAAATTGGCCTGAGCCTACTAGTGTAACCGAGGTTTGCAGCTTTTTGGGTGCAGTACAATATTGGAGGAGATTTATTGCCACTTTCTCTATTATTGCAACACCTTTACACACACTGACAAGTGTAATGAAAGTCTTTCAATGGGGAGGAGAGCAGTAGAAGTCCTTCGAAACATTGAAAGAAAAGATCAGCACCGCTCCGGTCTTGGCCTTACCAGATCTCCAACAACCATTCGAGATCGAGATAGACGCTAGCGGATATGCCATGGGAGTTGTACTGATGCAGCAAAAGAAGCAGATATGTTACCATTTAGAGAAATTCTCTCAGGTTGTGATAAACTATCCCACTTATGACAAGGAGTTAAATGCCTTAGTCCAAAGTGTGAAAAAGTGGAAACACTACCTGATCGGCAAGGAGACCATCATCCATACGGATCATCAGCCCTTGCAGTATCTTCAGCCACAAACCAAGTTGCAACAAGCTCTTCGTTTCAAGTGTATGGGTTTTCTTCAGCAATTTCATCTGGTAATAAATTATAAGAAGCGCAATAGCAATAAAGTGACTGATATGCTATCTCACCCTCCTATTTCTGCTTCTGTTATTTTGCATAATGCTTCGTTATCTTTTGAAAGTTATGCTGAAAAATATGCTAACGATCATGACTTTAAGGTGATTTATGAAAAACTAACCCATGGTTCACAAGTGGAAAACTATCACTTGCAGGGAAAACTGTTGTATCACCTTGGAAAACTGTGCATACCCATAAGGGAAAGGGTACATGTAATCTGGGAGGCCCACACCTCCCTTGTGTCTGGTCATTTTGGTGTTGAAAAAACTTTATATCATGTACAAAGATTTTTCTTTTGGCCTCATATGAAGAACATTGTGACTCGCTATGTAAAGGGATGTGTGATGTGTTCTGTTTCAAAGCCCTCTAATAGAAAACTCGGGCTCTAGACACTACTCCCTATTCCGAGTCGTCCATGGGAAATTGTGTCAATGGATTTTCTAGGAGGTTTTCCTTTGTCTAGAAAAGGTCATGACTATTTGTATGTCGTTGTTGACTGTTTTAGTAAAATGTGTATTTTAATGCCTTGTAAATAGTAGATCACTGCAGAGCACACTACTTAGATTTTCTTTCAGCATGTTTGGGTCCATTTTGGGTTGCCCACATCGATTGTGTCAGATTAGGACTCTCACTTTATCGAAGAGTTTTGGACCAGCTTGTGGAAGATTATGGACACCAAGTTGAAAAGAAGCATGAAATTTCATCCACAGACTGATGGACAGACAAAGGTTGTCAACCGCACCGTGGTACACTTGTTGCGAGGCTATTGTGGAAAACATCCTAAGTTGTGGGATGTTAGGTCCCTATAATACTAGTGATTCCCCCATTACTATTTTCATTGTATCCCTTATTGTTATTGTTGTGCCCCTATTGTCCCCATATTATTATTATTGTGCTCCATGGAAGCCCACTATTGTTATTTTTGTGCCCTTATATTATTATTGTTAGGTTGGCTTTGGTTATATTGTGACCCCTTAAAGGAGGTTTGTCATTTGTATCATCCAAGAATTGTTCATTTGTATAATGTAAAGGAGGTTGCCCCCTTGAAGAGCTTGTTTCTAAGTCATTGATCTATCTTTTCTATCTTTTTGTAAGCTGGTTTCATAACATTTGGTATGAGAGATTTGGATTCTAGGGTTTCGCTGCTCCAAATAGGTCATCATGGAATTTTCGCTATAAATTTTTCGCTACGAAGTTTTAGAAGCTAAACAAAAAACCCATTTGAGAAGAAATCGGTCTGAACCTTGGATCCGAACTTTAGATCTTTTCTCGCTATATTTTTGGAGCTATGATCTGAGGAAATTAGGGTTTTTGCAAGCTCCATAATTTCATCTCAAACATGTCATCGTGGAAGTTTCGCTATAAATTTTTTTCTACGAAGGTTCAGACTCTAAAATTAAAACCCATTTGAAATGAAATCTTAGTGAAGCTCTGGTCCAAATTTCAGACCTTGTCTCACTATATTTTTGGAAATATGATTTAAGGAAGTTAGGGATTTTGCATACTCCCAAATTATATTCTAAACAGGCGACCTTGGGAAAATCGTCATAACTTTCTCTTTAAGCATCAGATTGAAATTTCGTAAGAAGCTTCAGAAAGAGGAAAGACTATACGTTTTTGTATATTGTTTTTAGGTTCGAAGGTAGAAACAGTAACACGTGGAAATTCGTACACGTTTTCTCTACTGAATAAGTATATAAGCAGGTCATCTTGGGAGGTGGGGAATAACTCTTTCTTGGAGAATCCAATTTCGATCAAATTGGTGGCATTAGAAAGAGGGCATAGAGTGATAGTGCAAGTCGCAATTTCAGACCTTGGAGATTCAAATTACGGAGTTACAGTCGTTCAATATTGAGCTCCTACAAAGTGAAAAAAGGTGTGTAGTTTTTTTAAATTTTTGCATAAGTTTGGTTTGAAAAATTAGTTTGAAGGAATTCAAAGGGCATAGTGAAGAATTGTTATCAGTGATTGATGCCCCAAAGAAAAAAATGGAAACACCTGGTAAGCAACTTCTTGAAATCTCTAGAATGACTCATGAAGAAGAGGAAGAAATGCAACATGATATATCAAAATTACGAGAACAAGTGCAACAAATTTCACTTGCACAAAAAGTGACAAAAGCTAAGAAGGATGGTTTAAAGAAAGACGTAGAAGCTAAGTTGTATGGCGTGGAAGCTAAGATGGATGGTTTAAAGAAAGGCATAGAAGCTAAGATGGATGGCGTGGAAGCTAAGATGTATGACTTAAAGAAAGGCGTGAACGCTAAGATGGAAGATTTGACAAAATTTCTACAAGAAATGCTTACTAATGGCGAAAGGGTAGTAAAGGAAACTCATGATGAGAACAAAATAAATGTTAATCATGATTTCATAGACTCTAACGTTGGATCGAAGAAACACCATGTTCCAAAGATCGATATGAGGAAGTTTGATGGCAAGGATCCCGCAACATGGATATTACAGATGGAGCAATTTTTCGATCTCCATAATGTCCAAAACACACAAAAGGTACACATTGCAACTTTATATTTGGAACCAAATCAGTTTGTATGGTATCGATGGATTTACTCTCGTAAACAAATTGTCACTTGGGCTATTTTTATGGATGAAATGATAGCGCATTATGAGGATACAAAAAGCAACACTTTTTTTAGCCAATTGATAAATCTCAAACAAAAGGGTTCAATGATGGAGCACATTGAGGACTTCCAAAAATTGAATATAAGGGCAAAAGATACTCGAGAGGAGCATATGATTGAAGTGTTCATAGGGACTTTAAAGGATAACATCCAACATGAGGTTTGCCTTTGGGAACCTGATTCATTGGAGAAGGCATTTAGGTTGGCAAGAAAAATTGAAAGAATAATTATCAGATTGATCCAAGTAGATCTCCAGACACTAATGGCATGAAAAAGGCTCAAAATTCAAAGTGGTAGAAAGTCGATTACCTTGACATCGTCGCCCTGATTCCAATGGCACGAACAACACTCCAATCTGATTCTGCATGAAGAAGATAGAGGAAGTCAAAGTTTGGGGTTGACTTACCCATGTGACAGGCTTAAGGAGGGCGCAATTTGGCAAGAATCCAGCATCGGAATTCGGCCAATTTTCTGGGCGAAATTGTGGGTCCGTTAATTTGTCTAATATTGCCTAAGGTTCTCGAAAATTCCTAAGTGGGTGATGGTTATTTATTTTTAAATGAAAAATATAAACAAATATGGGGCGGGCGACCATGACCCTGCCGCCGTGGAACCTCCATAACAAAAATGATATTAAATGGGGTGAGCAGCCATGACCCCGCCACCCCCAGGAGTCCACCAAAAAAAAAATATACGCATATGGTGGGGGCGCGGGCTGTCAACCCCATTGCCCCTCCACCGCACATTCAAACCGCCGAAGATTTGGGGGAGCGGGGCACCGGGATCGGCGGACCCACCTCTGATTACACACTACACTCAAGTTATATAGAGGCAACGACGGAGGTTTAGGGGAGCGGGCCACCATACCAGCAGACCGGGGCCAGTATACAGATTTAATAATGATTCGTGTTACTATGCCAATGTGACCTAGTGTGATACTTTCAGAAACCTTAAAAGCATATTATTAATGTTTAATAAAGAGCTCAAAAACTTGATGAAGGAATGTCAAAAGTTGATTCAATGTAGTTTTTAATTTGCCCACCAATATATTTGGAGGCCTTTGAAGCAACATTGCATTGCACGAGGCAATTGTCGAAACCTTAATAAGATTTTATTATTTTGGCTTTTCATTGAGTGTTCAACAACTCGTAAGAGAGGTGGGTTTCAAAACTGTCCAAAAAAATAAGATTTTTGTTGTTGTTGTATTTGTTGATTTTTCTTGAAAACCCAATTTTTTGGAATTGGTGATTCTTCTAGTAATAAAGCATCCATTTATTATAAGTTTAGTCTTTTATTTTTTAAGAGATTCACATACTATGCATTCAATCTTGTTAATATTAGTGTATATCCTATGATTATTAAAAATTAATTATTTTTATAAATTTTTATTAATAAAAAATTAATTATTTATTATTAAAATATCAATCAGCAAGACAAAATTCTGAATCCACAGAAATCCAAATTCCAACCGATATCTCCAGACAATTTTGTAGGTTAAATTTTGAATTTACCATTCACCTACAACTTTATCGCACCAGAAGCAAAAGAATCTCGACCCTCCATGTGCCTATATATCAACATCACTTCAACTTTATGTGGAAGAGGGTTGGAATTTCAGAACCATGGTACTAATCAAATTGGAATATACGAGCTCGGCGCGCAGTATAGAATATGATGTGCAGCTTGACACGCATTAAAATAAAATAACAAAGAGAAAGTACACTAGCCCCGTTTCGTTTTTTAGCGCGTGAGCCCATTATTTTAATATGATCGCAAAGTTTGCAGTTATTGTCAACTACTATTTGACACGACAGACACGGTTGTGGACATTTCTCTGTCTATCGTCCGGCCAAACCCTGGTATCTACTAAAGGTGATTAAAGAAGATCACAATCTGCAATCTAACAGATCCTCAATTTACACCAAATTTCTCTCGTGCATTCATTCAAGTCCCTCGCTTTGGACCGGAGGATGGAATTCTAAATGAATGTGTGTTTGAACTTCGAATCCCTAGTTGCAGATGGTGATACTCACATTTGAAATTCCTAGTTAATTGGAGCCATTTGGACAAATTTAAACGGAGCGTCTTCCAACATCAAAAAATGACCAACATAAAAAGAACGCGTTTTAATTATTAATGCAGCTATTACAACGATTGGAGGACCGATTGTAGACATTGTTTGACAACAATTTAAAATGAGCATTTAGTGTCAGCCAGCAGGCGAGTGAGGCAACAACAGTTTAAAATGTGCATTTAATGTCAGCCAGCCGCTGAGTGGGGCCGTTGTCATTTGCATTGTGGATACTTTTTCAACTTTTGTCATTGTGGAACTAGAGGATGGAATTCTAAACGCATGTGTGTTTGAACTTTGGTTCGCTGCAGCCAGATGTATATTGTTATTGTTTTCTGTTCGTTTCAGTTCATGTCATTTTGAATCAGATTTTCTGTTCGTTTCTTTATGCCTTCAATAGTATCAATGTTATGTCATCTGGGTTGTAGCAACTGGAGTTGGATATTTAAGGTGATTAAAGATAGCATTTTACATCAAATTTCTCTCGCGCATTCATTCAACTCCCTCACTTTGGACTGGAGGATGGAATTCTAAACGAATGTGTGTTTGAACTTTGGATCCCTGCAGCCAGAGGTATATTGTTATTGTTTTCTGTTCGTTTCAGTTGATGTCATTTTGAATCAGATTTTCTGTTCGTTTCAGTTAATTCCATAGCTTCCAATTACCCATGGCATTAAGTGCAATGATCTTTATGCCTTCAATAGTATCAATGTTATAGCAACTGTAGTTGGATATTTAATAGACTATTTAAGAGTTCACAGCTTCATAGTTCTTTTCACGCAGTTCTTAAAATGGTATATAATGGTCATGAAAGGTTGTATTCTTCTAATGTTATGGACCATCGTGATATATGTTTTGATCAATTTTTTGTTCAATATACTGGTGGTAGTCCCTTTGCGGGTTCCTATGGATGAAATTCTTGTAGTTCTTCTCTATCATGATTGGGATTTTCGGCTTATATTTCTCAAAATATGGATGAAATTGGTATTCTTGAGTTAAATGGAGACCCTTATAGATGACAACTCTCGTGAATAAAGGAAAATTCTATCACCAATACTTGTAAAGTTTTTTTTATAGTACTTTGTGTGCCATATACCTTTGCTTATGGTTTGTTTCCTATGTTGGGTACTTTCTTATTGTAAATTTTATAGTTTTATGGTAAATTTTATTAGTTTTCCTACTCTCGATGCCTCTTGCTAGGGTTGTTATGGTGTTGGAGAGGTTCTTTTATGTCACTATAGTTGATGGTATTTACACGAAAACAAGATATGCAAGTGTTGATCTTGTTGGCAAGGTTGAGAGGAACATCCTTGAAGACTATCCATGCAATAGTTATGGTGTTGGAGGTTCTTTTATGGCACTATAGTTGATGGTATTTACACCAAAACAACATATGCACGTGTTGATCTTGTTGGCAAGGTTGAGAGGAACATTCTTGAATACCATCCATGCAGTAGTGATGACCATTGGCATTGTGGGAGAGGCAACTAAAGATATATTCGGGTTGGATTTGGGATACAATTTGTTAGTATTTCTAAGAATTTTTATCAGTTTTAGTTTGGCTTCCATCTATGGCATTGCAGTAGCTTCTTTGTTCATGCTCAAAAAAATTGCAATAGTGATTGGTCATTGATGTATATATTGGACCCATAAGTGACAATGTTAGTAGAATTATTAAGATCGTTGGCATGAGTCATGGGATCCATGAAAGGAATGATGCCCTTGATGCAGCTGAAAACACTACTATCTCCATTGGAAAAGGTGTTTCTATTGGTTCAACAATGTTGGTAACATTTGCAATTTTTGGAGACTTTCTCAACCATGTTGCAATTCAAACTATAGATGTCTTGACACGAAAAGTGTTCATTGGTTTAATTTTTGGATAAGTGCTTCCTTACTAGTTCTCCACAATGACAATGAAAAGTGTCTTCACTAGTGTGGCTCAGATGAAGTTCAGTCTTCCTTCGATTTTGTGTACTTAACAATTGATTTCAAAAATAGGTGCAACCTAGGGTATTGTTTTGTCAATTTCACCAGTTCCGAAGCTACTTTGATATTCTACAAATATTTCCATAAAAAAATCTCAAAGGGTTCAAATCGAACATGGTTTGTGAGATAATCTATGCACGCTTCTAGGGACTAGAGGTCTTAAACAAATAATTAAGATTAGATAAGTAACCTTGTGGGATGCAACTCTCTAATCTAAATCCTATTAATGAAAAAGAAAGTTTGTTAATGATTTGTACTAGTTATGCTTTTGTCTTCTAAATGAGTATTATGGGCTATGCGATGTTGTTTATGAAATGAAATGATAAATTTGGTTTTAATGGCTATATAGCCTTCATATTCTTGCTTTTGGATCCTTACATGCTCTTATCATGTGTTTGTAAGAGAATAGGATTGTTAGATGTTAGTCTTGGTATGGGTTAATAGTTCATCATTTCTATAGGCCTTATGAAGTCAAGACTAAGAAAATAGGGGAGGATGACTCCTCAACCCCGTGGAAAACTAGGATGGTTTTTTTTTGTATGAAAGGCCCTTTGTGATGGTTTTTTTTTGTATGAAAGGCCCTTTGTGAGTCTTAACAAGTGAGTTTGGTTAGGACTGGTTAGATAAAAAAAGATCCGAGTTAATGTTTGTGGTAATTAGAAGGTCATTGTTGGTGTGGAATTAGGTGTAAGAGTAGAAGCTTTCATTTCAAAGAGGAGACTCAAAAGAAGTATTTCTCTCAAAATAACTAAAAGAAAGTACTATAGAGTTCACTAAGGAACTCTTGAATTCACGAAGGAACTCTTGAATGGTGGAAGCCTCTTAAAGGTATTGAAGTTTCCTGTAAGTGAAAGTGTTTTCCCATTTACCACGCCAATTGGAGATTTAAAAATCCATGATGTACACCTAATTGGATTGTTGATTAGTTGTAAGGATACCCTAGATTGAGAGAGAAGGCATGGAGGCTTTATAGGAGGGAAATTATATACAATGACTTCTTTGAATTCATTTGAGAATTGATCGGTTTATGCTTGAGAGATGAAGTATATGGGTACCCCCATGGTTGGTGAAGATATCTATAGTTTCAAGAAGTATCTATTAGGTAAACTTGACTTGGGGAAAGAGTCAATGTTGACTAGGTCAACAATAGTGGTTTTGGGTCCATGGTTTTTTGGTTTCCCATGGTTTTGTTCCCATGGATTTATGTGATGAAGCCTTTAAAAGGCTAGGTGAAGACTATTGTAATGGGATAGGGGACGCCAATAGTGAAGGCTCACTTGGCTGGTTTGGCTAGGGTTTTGGCCAAGATATAAAATGGAATTATGTTAGCTAGATCACTTCCTAGAGTTGGGGTTTTCCTAGTGTAAACATGGTGTTATGATTGCGTGTTTGAGTTTAGTGGTGGCGTTGATGTTTATCTTAGTAAATTTGGTTTTCTCTCTGGTTAATTTTTAAGATGGTATCAGATCCGAGTGTGGATTTAGGGGGACATCTCTATTGCCAAGGGTTATTTTTTCCTAGTGAAAAATGTTAAGAATTGTGCCTGTGTGTGATCGATACATAAAGGATACTTTGAAAACCATTTTTTGAGGAGATCTATGTAGAGGATAGAGTGGAAAGTTATAGTTGAAGAAATTTGAAGGAACCTACCTCACTATGGAACATAGAGGACAGGAGCCATGTGGAGGTTGTGTAAAGAAAAAAGGAGATTAAAGTGCACGACTAGTTAGGTATAGTTCAAAGCTTAAACATTTTCATATCACAACGACAGGTACAAGACTTTCCAAAACATCTATCGCCGCCTAGAAGAACTTCACATTTACTTGATGTGGGAATTATGAAAATCTTCGTTGGAAGCAATTGCAATCTAATAAAGGCAATATAGGTTCTTGTAGAGGACAAAGCTCGATGTGGTTGAGACATTTATAAAGACAACTAGAGTGGAGAATGGGCCATTTGAATTGTAGTATTCGAGTAAACCCCACCCACAAAAATAAACAACAAAGTAATATGGTCTAGGAGACTTGTAGACCTACAATTCCAAAAAGGTTTTACTAGACTAGGGAGTTCCAGAGCCAAAGGAAAAGGACATGTTGCCTTAGGCTAACCCCTTGAGTGTTGACTCCCAACGCTATAACAGTTAAAAACAACCAGACCTAGGTTCTCCCTCTCTGTATCAAGAAAGAAAACCCTCCCCTTTACATTGCAAGATTGATAAGAGCCAACCCCACTACATAACAACCATGTCATATAATCTTGTAGCCAAATAGAGCCTCATAACACTTTGCATGTGGTTGCATGTGCGGGGGTCACCATGCCGTCCTCAAAATTTAATGTCGCTCATTCTCCATTAGCCCAAAGTGGTCTGCATGAATCCCCACCAGGTTATCAATCCCATTACACACCCCCATCATAAAAATAATTCTTTTAATAATTCTTGATTTTAGAATTTTTTGATCCATACTAATTTTGATAAATTCTTTGGGATTAATCACATCATGGGTTTTTTTGGTCGGCGTTTCGAACCGTTTAATGTGGTTCATCCTGAGGACAAAGGTGAAAAATCAATTAGTCAAAATGTTTAAATAGCAAGGATGCATCTGGTTTCAGAGTTAGTTGTTAGGAAATAGTTGTTAGGAATTAGTCATTAAAAATTAGTGAATAATTTATTATTATTTTGTTCTGTTATTTTAATTAAAATAATATAGAATCAAATTAGTTATATTAATTTATAATATAATAAAATTTGAATATTTTAAAATAATATAAAAAATTAAGTCTATATATTATTATTAAAATGATAATATTCAACCAATTACATTTAAATATTATTATATTAAAATATTGGAAATAGTTTAATAGGATGTCAAAGAGGAATAATGCAATATAAAAGTAAAAATATAATTGATTATATATATACTATATAATAAATAAATATATAAATATATATATATATAATAACTATATATATATAATATATTAATATAATATAATAAATTACGAAAAGAGGGCAGGGATCCAACTTCTACTTAAATTCCGATCATTGTACATGTTAAGATTAATAGTGTGCTTTTCAATCTCAATGGCTTCACCAAGATTTATATGATGGAAATTATCAACTTTGGCGATGACCCTAGAATCCTCGATGTAGACATGGTGATTGGATTTCACTGCATGTTCAACTAAAGCTAAGGAACGAGAGCGGTTGTGCTTAATATATGTTGCATGTTCTTGGATTCTTTGGTTAATGGAGTGACTAGTTTCCCAATGTAGGGAATCCCACAAGAACATGGGATGGAGTAGGCCCCTTTCATGTCTTTAGGGTTTACAGGATCTTTGATGGATCTAAGAGAATTTCTAATGGTATTAAGGGGTTTGAAGGTAGCAACGACTTTGTTTATTTTTAGAATATGAAATCTTATCGGTGGTCCCCTGTATAAAGGGAAGTTGAACACTTGAGATTGTATCATCACGAGAAGGTTTAATCCTTAATTCTTTACTAGCCCTTAGAAAATCTTTGAGGCCTTGTTGCCTGCTATAGCTGTTATTTTCAAAAACTTTTAGAAGATGAGATTTTTCCTCTTCTAAGGGATTCTCATCATAAATTCTTAGAGCACGGGTCGCAAGGGTGTTGAGAAGCTCGAGTTTTTGTGCTAGAAAATGATGAGAACTGACATGAAGATATTGTTGTGTGCGCTTTTTTGTGAAAAACTTGATGAGATACAGAACCATCATCCATTCTAGATAGGAGAATATCAAGAAAAGGGAAGCATCCATCTACCTTGATTTCCATCGTCAATTTGATGGAGTCAGATTGGGAATTAAGATGTATTTGAGAAACAAATTTGATTTTTCAAGACTATAGGGCCAAACGACACACCTATCGTCAACAAACCTCTTCCATCGCTTAGGGCAGAGTTGAGAAGCTAAAGCTTTGATCTCAAGAAATTTCACCATTATCGTGAAGATAAACCACATTAGATTATTCAAAATATCAACCAAAACACTCATGATATAATTAATCTAAAAAAAAATATTCAAAATCTTTAATAATTATTAATAATAACAAAGCTATATTAAAATAAAATTATAATTTAATTAATTTATAGTTTTTTATTATTAATAATATAAATATATAATACATTTAATAATTAATTAATAATAAAACAAAGCTACACTAAAATAAAATTCTAGTTTAATTGATTTTATAGTTTTTATTATTATTATTATTAATATAAAATATATAATAAATTAATATTTGGTGTTAGATATTTATCATTATTGGCAGATCATTTAATTTTATAAATAGTTGGTAAGATTTACTAACCATGATAGAGATGTTTAACAACCTATGATGGTTGACCAACTATTTAATTCGTTAGTTCGTAATTAAACGAAATCGCTTTCAAAATCGCCATGCCTACCTTCCACCGTCAATCGCCATGCCTACCTTCCACCGTCATTATCCGTTAAAGCAGCAAAATGTTCGTGAAACAAGTTTGGAGAGCGAGATTTATCCCATCAAAACATGAATTACATGGAAAATGCTTTGTTTTGACTATGCCTGTAACGGAGTCTTGCCAAACCCTGGATGACGACAATTAAAAATGTGCATTTAACGTCACCCAGCCGAGTAAGGCTGTCGTTATTTAGTTGGGAAAATGATTATATTATTGATGCAGTTATTACCCTGGGAAAAGATAAAGAAAATATGAGAAAATAAGATTTTTTTTAAATAGATTATTTTTTGTTTTGAAAATCTAGAAATAAGTTAAATTTTGATAAAATTTAGTAGGAATTTTTTTAAATCTCATAATAGTTATTAAATTTTAAAATTTAGGTGTTCTAGAAGTTTTTGATGGTGCTAAATCTATTTTCACTATAAAAATATGATTCAATTTTTTTGAAATTTTTTAACCCAAATTTTAACTACTAACCATCATCGGTATTGGATAGATGAAACATACAGCGTGAGTGGACCTAATGGTTAAGAGCATGTGTTTCCTCCTAAGAGGTCACAGGTTCAAAACGAGAGGGGGCTAGAGTATGTATGCCTTCATAGACTTAGCAGCGACCTGCGCAGAGGTGGGTCCCTTGTCGCACAAACAAGGGGGTCTCATACACCAATTTGGTGTCTGGTTTGGATGTGACCTTAAAAATAGATATTATTATTATTATTATTGTGGACATATTTTGACTATGATTCAAACTCTTAAATTTTTTTGGAGTAGTTTACCCAGGCAGAGGAATGGCCCAGTTTCGTTACCGCTAGAAAAACCTTCGGCTCCGGCCGCCGGCAATTCCTCCGCGCTCCGCCACCCTCCACATTAATGTCCACGACTGACACATATTTGACATACATTCCTATTTCCATCGCCTCTTGCTGCCGTGGAGTTAATTCACCATGGAATTTGAATTCCTCCACCTGGGATTAACTTCAACTTCTCGGGTTAAGGTTCTTTAAAGATTCAAATGGAGAAACCATGTTGCAGATCTTCTGTCTTGTGTCTTCTAATTGTGTTTTTGATGCTATGTTCCAGGTTCGAATCCTGCTACGCGCATGAGATAACAGCTCCTGCGCCAATTCTTGAATAAAAAAAAAGCCCTGTTTTCAGTATTGGGTTCTTTAGTAGGAAGTGACTCGAATGTGAGTGGGATTTATCCAGATCCTTGTGGTACCACACCTATTCTTCATGTGGATCGCTTAGGATGAAAGATTTTTCTAAGTATTTGCTTTTGTGTCTATATCTTTACGTTTATGTTTTCTTTGAATGTCCTTTCTTGGAATGAAGGTCGATTATTTGCAGAAATTTTAGGGTTTTAAGATCTCCGTGTTTTCCAATACCTAGGGGATCAGGAAATATAACAAAGGGCCTTCCCTTTTAGTGCTTTGGTCATGCATTCATGGCTACAATATCGTAGGCAGTCTTAAATATCTTTTTGTATTGCTTAAATTTCATTTAATCGGCATACCTATGGCATTGGGAGATCGGTTCGAAATGAGTATGCGGATTCGAACACTGTATTTGACGAGGAGGTGGATGCGCTCTCCTTTTGCGACCTGCCGATTACAGAGGGAGTAGAAGAAGCAGCATGTGAATGGGGCAATACTGGATTGCGAGAGCGGTGGGATTCGAACGCGGGACGTTCGGACCAGGAGGATTTCGAGTTCGACCCTAATTCCAGCCCTTCCAGGGCGCACGTCTGCCCAACCGATGATCTATTCTATAACGGTCAGCTCCTTCCTCTTACAGTACAACAGAGATCTGGGAACGAATCTGACGGCATCGTTGGTCATTTTTCATACAGGAAATCAAATTCATACACCGAAAAGCAAGCACTGCTGATGGAAAAGCTCAAGATATGTTGGCAATCTTCCACAGACATTGACGAACATGAGTAATTTGCAGGAGCTTTATCGAAGAACCAAACCTATTGGGGGCAATATTTCTCTAGCATGGGATAAGCTGCCAAAGCTAATGAGTTTCGATCTCTCGGCCTCAAGATACGAGGGAAGAATACCAGAGTCTCTGGGTTCATCCAAGCAATTGTGATATATTGCTCTCAATGGCAATCGTTTCACCAGGGAAATCCCATCGAATTTGGCGGAGATTCCTTCCTTGAATACATTATATCTCAATGGAAATAATTTATCAGGCACAATGGTTTTTCGCGAGATCTTTTACAGGAGATTGGGAAGGCGCCTGGCCCTGTGGAATAATAGCCCGGGGCTTTGCTATGAAGGCTCTGGTATAATAATTCCTCATGTGTTAGTTCTTGTATCTCCGAATCATCAACGGCAGCAAGCCACCCATCTTCTCCAACTAGTTTTGTAAGCCCACGCATAAAGAAATATGATGTTAAATATGTTTCTGTACTGTTTTTATTACTGTATGTAGGCACTCTAATGGCTCAACAGCCATGGATAAAAAACAGACAACCCTTATTTTGAAGGACAGATATATAATTTTATGTGTATACTACATCAGGATCCCTGTGTTCCTTTTTGTTATCGTTCGTTATATTAAGAAATATAAAAAAAAGTCAGGGGATACAAAATATCTTTCATCTTTTTGTGTTTCTCTAAGTAATATTTGATCCAATCAGTCATTTGGTGATGATTTGATTCAGTTACTGCAAGTACATGTTACCTCTCTGACCTTATTTTGCATATTTTTTTAGGAAAAGACTTGCTAATATATGAATTGACCATGGCTTTAAATTCCAAACTGGCCATGGCATTTTGGTGGAAAAGTGAGGACAGTGTTTGATATAAATGTGAAGAATCAGCCATATTTTAAGAGATTGTCAGTCTGTAACAGTAAACCCTAACCCTACTGTAAAACGGGAATTGACCATTGCTTTAAATTCCAAATTGGCCATGTCATTGAAACAGAGTTGGGGGAGAATCAGGCAACTTGGAATTCTGAGAAACATAGTTAGGGGATGTCAAGTTCCCTATGGCCATAACCCATCCAGGCAAAGTGCATTTTCTCTGAGTGTACAGAACTGCAAAAATTTGAGGGGAACAACAGTAATTGAAACATTGTATTCCTTGGATAAAAGGTTTGTAAGTTTATCTAAAGGAATTTTTTTCTTAGATTACATCAATTTGTTTTAGCAGGGTTTCATTGGAGTATGGCCACTTTGTTTAAGATAGTACAAGTATCGAGATCATAGAATTGAAGTTGTTTGAATGACCATGGATAATTTTTAGTTCAGTTTGTTAGACAGTTTTTGCCCCATAAACCTGTTCACTGGCAATAAGGGCATTCCTGTGGATATTACTGAAGCAGACTTCAACTCTTTCCAGAACTCAAATGATGCTGCATCACTGCATCATTTTTTTCAAAGCAGGGTTTTATTGAAGTACAGTCACCTTATTTAAGTGAGTGCAAGTATCTAGATCATAGAATTCAAGTAGGTAGGTAGATAATCCGAACGTTTTTGGGCCAGAGAGGCACTCGTTGTGTATGATATTAAGGATTCATTCTCTATTTGTCCTTGTATATAGTCTTTGCAATTTAATAAGAGCTCTTGTCAGATTCTGTTTGGGGCCAATACATTACCAAATTGCACATGCAAAAGCCTCACAATTTCATATAAATTGATCCTGCAATTTGTAACAAGAACATGACTCCGTGAACCTTGCAAGGGAAGTAGGTAAGAGATCTCATCTTCTAATGTAACAGAACAAGATAATTGATGATTGTACAGGTTACATAGCGTTGAATTGTAAGTAGTACATGTGATAGTGACAACAAAAAGTACCATGTTCAACTATTTCCTAAAAGAAAATTGCTTTAACTTCATATATGAAGATCCTCATGTTTTTCATAAACATTTTTCACCACGATAGATCTGTTCGAGCCTTATATCTATTAAGTACCTGTGAATTAGAATTCGTAGTGTCATGAAATCCCCCATTTGTAAAATCTAATTAAAAATACAATTCTACGGTCTACCTACAGAATTTATGCACTCATCTCAACTCACTGTCACATGAAATCCCCCATCTGTAAAATCTAAATAAAAATACATTTGCAAAGTTTGTACATTGGACTCTTCCAACAAGTTGTTTCCATTATCTCATACGATGGAGAGCTTAATTTCCATTCAACTGGTTGCATTTGCTTATATTCTTGCCACCATTTTTTGAAACTGCTTCCTTCTCAGAAAACATTTGAAGAAATGGTGCACTCATTAATCATCTTTGTCACATATTTTTCAAAGTTTTTCCAGACTTTCTTTCTCTTGGTGTAGACCTTGTTTGATATCTTTCAAAGCCTCTTATCCAGACATAAACTGCTCTCTTGAAAAATTTGTATCCAGTAGAGTAGTGAACTGATTGTAGAGATTAGCAATGTTAATACTAGCAGGGGAAACACCCAAAAGTCCAAACATTTTATCCCACACTCGGAGAGAAACGGTTCAGTCATTTTCTCACCTACAAACTTTTGCTGGTTTGCAATCATATCTGTAATATGAAAACTTAGTACTGGTATCTCGATTGTCCTCTCCACCAATTCTATGAATATGATTAGTATCGTTTCTGGGAATGTTTGCAGTTGTTGCACAGAACAAAACACTTTGTGCTTCTGTTAAATGGAAAACAAACCCATGATATCACAAATTCTCAGGCCGATGAATCATGGGAATTATTAGACTATATATACGGGAAGAAGAAGTACCTTTCGAAATATATTTCCCCTAATGTGCCCCTTGGAAGAAACTAGTAGTAATATATATTTCTGGAATCTGAACCCTAAAGCCTTGGATATTGTTGGTCATAATGACCCGCAATACAAAAAAACTCTCTTGGATGTGCAAGAATAAAGCCAGGTCTATTTTCTCAAAGTGTGCTCCATGAAAATATAAATGCAGAGTTTAAATTATTTTGCAAGTCTGAAAAAAAATCATTTGTAAAATTAATCTGTCATTTGTAAAAAGATGATAGACATACTAGTTAGCATGTGCTTTCCTTGATGGATCTACATGTTGACTTAGTCCTTTAGGTACCTTGAACAATATAATGGCCAAATATCAATGGCATGCATATTTTATATTGCAAAACTCGCTAATAAAATAAGCCAAAAAGAAAAAAGAGCCATGTTTACCATTATACTCTGTTTTTAGGCTTTTATGCAATAAACCGTGAACAAATATGGAGTGAATTTGAAAACAAAAACCAACCCAATCAGAAAGCTCAAAAGGGGAAAAATACCGAATTTTAAAACTCAATTAATTTTTTAAGAAAATTCCCAACTAACCAAATCACAAATGTAGAATGCAAAATACCTCAAAAACAAAACAAAAAAATATAGCGAGGGACAAAAATTTACCACCTCAATCATAGAATCCAAGGAAAAGATGCCATGTACTCTCTTACCAGGGAGTAAAATTATCACTGAAACCAGCCACACAGATTCACAAAATTAAAATGCAAATGTTATCTATGTAGTCCTTTATTGGGGAATAAGATTATGAACAAATCATAGACAAGCATAAAAGAAAATGCCAAGAATAGCATATCCTTGCCTCTGTTTTTACTACAATAAAATTATGAATAGAAACGGACTCCCATTTGAGCCTCTTATCTAGATATAGACTACTCTCTTGAAAAATTTGTATCCAGTAGAGTAGTGGATTGATTGTAGAGATTAGCAATGTCAATACTAGCAAGGGAAACACCCAAAAGTCCAAACTTTTTATCCCACACTCGGAGAGCAACGGTCCAATCGTTTGCTCACCTTCAAACTTTTGCTGGTTTGCAATCATATCTGTAATATGAAAACTTACTACTGATATCTCGATTGTTAAGGTACCAATGCAGACCCAGAGAATGTCTTCAGCGTAATGGCCTGGGATAAGAGGGTTGAGCTGGGTTATCCTGGGGAAGCTTTCGTAACATCCAAGGCCAATGAATCCCTAATACAGGCAAGAAACTGATGAATCACAATTGTTTCTTTCAAATTCTAACAATTTCAAATCCCATTGTAGCCGTTGGAAAGGTGACGGTATCATGAGGACACCATTGCCCTCCCCCCCTAGTTCAATCAAGAAATAATCAATGCCCCAAGTGTTGATTGGCAGATACTCCTCCCTCAACTTAATTCCCAGCTTTTGGACTCAATTAAAATTTTCTTTAGAAGTCATAAAAGTCATAACTTTCACTTGCTCTCAAACAGTTCAGACCTAATACTATAAGTCTTCAATCTTTCTACTTTGTCTGTTTTCCTGGTTTTCTTTATGCATTACTAATTGAAAAGGAAGACATTGAAATTGAAAAGGAAGGCACCTAGACTCATTCCTTTTGACATGTCATTAGAATGGGGCAGACCACAGAAGAATGGAGCTCGGTGGATGGCTCAATATTGTCAACCACACCAGTGAACCAAGGCCCTGCTAGAGTTTCTTTGACTTAGATGCCAAAATCTAGTCTGCCAAAGTCACGTAGGAATTGCACCAGGCCTCATCTTATAAGAAGTCAATGCATACAATCCACTTCGAGTGTAGAAACTCATTTTACAATAAATACAATACAAGACAAGATATGATGGCCCTAAGTCTAGGTACCCTTGGTATATATATTGGAGACAAAGGGTAGAGTAATAGCACTCCACCAATCTAGGGTAGACTTTGCAGCTATCTTTGGGTGATAAATGATAAATGTTTATGAAAGACATGAGGATCTTTGTATATGTCAGAATTACTGAGGTTCAAGAATTTTTCCTTTATGTGATAGCTAAACATTGCTCATTTATGTTGTCACCTGTACTGCTTACAATTCTACATTATGCAACCTATACAATCATCTACTATACTGTTCAGAAATGGAATTTCTATTACATTAAAGGATGGGATCTCTTACCTACTTCCTAAGCATGATCCGGGAATTCAAGTTCATGTTACAAATTGCAGCACCAATTTATATGAAATCGTGAGGCTTTTGCATGTTAGGTTTGGTAATATATTGCCCTCAAACAAAATCTGGCAAGAGCTCTCATTAAATTGCTATCACTATATGCATAAAATTGCTTCAAGAACAATCATAGAAGAAAATGTTCATAAACTTGCTTCTGGATTTTCATAAACTTGTTAATGGCATCTTCTATGTTATTGGTGGGTTAAGTTTGGCAATATGAATGGACTCTCTATACACCCTTATGCTTATGTGAAATCTATGGATTCTTTCGACCTAAAGACGAATACTTGGCTTAAGACCAAGGCGTTGCCTATGGGGGCTTGTGTGATTGCTTGTACAGTGGTTGGATCCTATATCTATATGTTGTCAAGTTATCATTCTGGAAATATGTTACAGATACTGATTCTTAGACTAGGATTAAGCAGCCTCCCATCCATCTCCTCTAAGGAGGGACAATGTATTGAAATTCAACTGTGTTACCATGGGGAGTTTGGTTTATATTATTCAAGTTGGAGGGTCTATTGATGATTTGTTGAGGAGGAGTGGGAGGAATGCACCAGGATTGAAAGAGGGGTTGGTTCTCATTTATGATACCAAATTGCAAGAATGGCAGCGAGGGCCTGATTTACCTTATGTACAAAATGGAGCAGCTTGTGCTGTTGTAGAGTGCTGAAAGTAAAATTCGAATTGATATGACTATTTAGGTCTGCGGGACAGTGCTCACTGTCTGATGTGGACCTCTTGAAAGCTTGTTGAGGTTAGCTACTATAATTCATTCTTTGAGCTCATCTATATTTATTAAAAAAACATAAAATAGTTATCTCAACAGGTTCTAGTCTCAAGCATGACACTTTGAAGCAGCATGTCAAAGCTCAAACTGGAACTCAAAATGAGGTTCAGGTAAGTGCTCATGTTGCTTCCTGCAATATATTACCATTGCAGACATGAACAATCGATTGAATATGTTTTCACTTGCTACAGATTTTAGCTATGAAACCAATTAGTAGAATGTTGGTATCCTTATGGATATTTTCCTTAACTACAGCAGCAAGAGAAATGCAAAGTAATCAAAATGTATGTATGATTACTGGAATATCGATGGTTAATATCCATCATCTGCAGATCTGTATGCTTCATATGTGACCCATCAGAGGCACTATAAGATACGACTTTTAAGATTGCCATGAAACTTCTGTGTGCTCTTTTATTAAAGAATTATGTAATATTGCTAAGTTTTGCTCCTGTAACATTCTATCCGGTTTCCATCCAGTCTACATGCAACAAAAGGTAAGTTTCTACTGCCTGTCTCATGATTTCTTGGACATATAAGTGGAGAAGTGGTTTTAATGTGTTGGTTGAATTTAAGAGATTGTACACATATATGCTCTGATTAGAGATCTCTAATTTCAGATTTTCATCTTAGTGTAGATTTCATTAGTTTTTGTCTTAATGATTTGGGGAGAAACCGAACTCCACATGCCACAAATATCAGTCACTGAGCCATACAGAGTTACACAGCAAAAACCTTCTTCAAAATTTATGAGAATAAAAATGCAAACAATGCCTCTATACACAAATTGGGAGCAAAATTCTGTCTTTGTGTTAATTTCAGAAGATGTGTGAATACAATAAACTTCACAGGAATAGTATTCAACTCTCGATTCAATCACTATATTAACTCACACTGCAGAAAGTTCTACAGAATCTTTGCAACACAGAAAGATGTTTCATCAATCTCTCTTAGACGTCACTGTCTACTCTCTGCTTCTCTGGTCCCCATAGCCTCTCTCAGCTGTCTATACTCTTCAGCTATTCTATTACCATCATTTTCTTCTCTCAGACAGCTAATCGTATCTTCGAAGGCTGGACTCTATAGGCCATAGTTTCGGCCATTTCCTGAATCTGATTTTCCATCCTTCATATGTTCTTCATTCTCCAACTGTTCCTGTTCATCCTTTTCCACTTATGTTGGTTATCATGGTAGTCGTGAACCTCCATCTGCCTCTCTGATTTGATATAACAAATTCCTTCCATCTGCTGATTAGCTTTGTGTTTCCAGCAAAATTGTCATCAACCATTAGGTGTCTCATATCTTAGCACAGACCCGAGTAGGCATTCAACTGGATTCCAATTGCTTGATATTTTACGGTCTCTGACGTAGCTCATCTGGCCTATTAGTGCAGATCAGAGTGCACACATAAATTTTGGTACTTAGAAAATTTTCTGAGTTCCCCCAATGACTTCCAAACTGCTCCTTTGGAGCAACTTATTGTTGAATTCTGCTAAGGATCCTCCTGCATCAATAACGATATAGATTGAAGATACAAAAAAACGATGCCATCCACTTGCTTAAAAAGCATTCACTGGCATTTTGTTAACCCTAGGCACTCTTAGAGTCTGGTACCATCCCTTACTAAGAACTACCAGGCCTTCTAATCACAGTGCAATGAATTTATCATATTAAATGCGTAAAACTGGAGAAGAAAGTGTATCAAGAAAGGATCAACCATTTAATGAGCTAATTGTATATCATTTCCTAGGTTTATTCACACCCGACATGCAGGAAGTGTTCATGAATCATTCTCTATTTAAGATGTTTGTAATCTTTATCACTGTGCTGATGTGAGCTTCTTAGGAATAAGAACTGAAAAAACATTCTAGGGTTTTATATTTACTAAAAGAGCTTTGGTACTAGATACAACCGCCTCTGCAGTTCTTGGTCTTCATCTGCCCTTTGTTGGTCAGATCAAGTGAACAGAGCGGAATGTGGTTTTATCAACACATTCCATAAGAAGCCTGTCAATAGCTTTCTTGGTTGCCGACATTTTGAAATCCTGGTTAGTAGAGAATAAACCCTGGTCTAAAGAAAATTATCGCTCAAATCCATCTTCATGAGAGATTTTAAACCCCTAATTTTAGAAGGCAAAGTACCATTCAACTTATTGAAACTCAGGTCCAGGATTAGCAGATTCTCCAAGTTGCCAATCGAAGTTGGAATTTGGCCACAGAACTGATTCCGACTGACAAGGAGCTTTTTCAGTTTATACAATCTCCCCAGCTCCTCTGGCAATGGACCCTTCATGTTATTTTCTTTCACAACCAGATTTTCTAAGTTTCCCAGCTCACATAGATCGGACGGGAGCTCTCCAACCACGACCTCATTGTTGTGAAATGTGACCCTCTAGATAGAGTTGCTAAGATTTTTCCACCCTCGATAAGGCATTATCTGTGGAGCCCAATTGAAGCACATGTAGAATGAGAGAGTTTTCAAGTGCCCCAGGCTGAAAAGTGCAGGATGAATGCTGGCGGTCTCTCTGCATTTCAGCGAGTTATCATAAATGGCGCCAAGATTTAAGACTGTAACGAACCAGAAATCGCCGAATTGATCGCATGAAGATCCCTGAATAGGTGTGGTACCACAAGGATCTAGATAAATCAAACTCACATTCGAGTCACTTCCTACCAGAGAACCCAATACTAAAAAGAGGGCTTCTTTTTTTGATTCAAGCATTGGAGCAGGCGCTGTTATCTTCTGCGCGTAGCGAGATTCGAACCCGGAACATAGCATCAAAAACACAGTAAGAAGACACAAGATAGAGGATCTGCAACATGGTTTCTCCATTTGAATCTCTGAAGAACCTTAACCCGAGAAGTTGAAGTTAATCCACGTGGAGGAATTCAAATTCCATGGTGAATTAACTCCCCGGCAGTAAGAGGCAATGGAAATCGGAATGTATGTCAGATATTTGTCAGTGGTGGACATTAATGCGGAGGGTGGCGGAGCTAGGCAGAGCTCGCGGAGGGTGGAGGAATTGCCGGCGGCCGAAGCCAGAGGTTTTTACCGGCAGTGACGGAAACTGGGCCATTCCTCTGCTTGGGTAGACTACTCCAAATTTTTACCTTAATTTTAACCACTTAACAACCACCTGCGTGGAGGTGGGTCCCTTGTCCCATAAAAAGGGGTCTCATACACCAATTTGATCTCCTGCTTGGCTGTGACCTTAAAATTGATATTATTATTATTATATTGTAGAGATATTTTGACTATGATTCAAACTTTTTTAAACTTTTTTACCCTAATTTTAACCACTAACCATCATCTGCATCGGGTAGCCGACCCATAATATTGTGGACATATTTTGACTATGCACGTGCCAACGCTCGATGAAAACATTTTTTTAATATGATTGCACATTTCGCTGACTATCCTCCACCAAACCAAACCCTATCCATTGTCATTTCATAACTGAATATCTCTATTTTCGTTTATTTATTCTAATATCAAATACTAATTATTTTTTTAAAAATAAAATTTTCCATATTTTCTATTGCGCTCTTCCTTA
>APFE031604183.1:11427-23445 GCA_000404065.3 Pinus taeda | reverse complement strand
CCTGATATTCATAATAGTATTATTAATTAACATATTAAACAATTTTATAAAGAGAAAATTATAAACAATTTAACTTAACTTTTTAAATTAACCATAAAGATTAGTAATCTCTTCGTTTACCTTAAATTTATATATATATTTAGTAAATAAATTAATAAATGAATAATTTAAAGCTCTATACTTACCATATATTTGATATCCTAATAGTATTATTTCAACCAATTATTATGATTAAATTTGACTAAGAAAGTATATTATTAAATAATTCATTTTTATTTATATAACCTTAAGAATTTTATATTTTAATGCCATTACACCTAACTTTACTTATTTATAGAAATAGAATTAATATTAGATCTTAATATTATAAAAATAAAAATAAAAATAAAAAGAATATTAAATTTATTAATTTAGTTTTGACCTGGACTTGGAGTCCAAATTAACCGTTATGTAGCAGTTGGAGTCTCTGCTTAGTCTATTTAACATGCTAATCCAGATATGTGTCTTCAACTTGTCATGACGATGAACCACACTAGTTGATTTGAAACGGGTCGACAAAAGTCTTTTTTTATGTGATTTACGCGGAAGCTCTTCTTATAAATATAATGGATCACAGAAACCTCAATTCTACAACTTCTTATATTTTATATTTTATCAATATCTACATAATAATCTGTAACCGTTAATCTTTAATGTTTTATTATTTCTACCGCAGACATGAGTCACAACTCACGTCTCTCATTTCTTTGTGCAAACAAGTCAAAGATACAACCTACTCCAATCCTTCATGAGTATATTTAATGTATATTTTTGAAAATATAAAAAAAATTGCTTGGTTAGACAAAATGTTTACCAACTGATATTGAAAGGTGCTTGGGAATAGACATAACTACCTATCGTCTTATAATTTTGGGAATAGACATAACTACCTATCGTCTTAGTTAATTATAATGATAAAGGGTTCAAAATTAACAAAATGTTATTGGAATCATCGATAGAATTTGACTGAGAAATTCGATAATTTGCCCATTAAATAAAGTAACATTGTGTTCTAAAATAATTAAAAAAAAATCCTAATTAATTGGACACATTTGGACAAATTTAAACATCAAAAAAATGAACCACGAGAATGGAACTCTAAAAGAATGGAACTCTAAAAGAATGTGTTTGAACTTTGGATCGCTGCAGCCAGAGGTATGTTGTTATTATTTTCTGTTCGTCTCAGTTGATGTCATTTTGAATCATATTTTCTAGCATTTTGATTTCCACTTTGTTTTTCTTTCTTCAATTTTTATCCTACCTACGAATGCCATTTGTATGATTCTTTGAGTCTATTTATGCTTCTTTGATTCTATCGTCGAATTGTAATGCAGACAAGTTTCAGCGAGACTAGTCGTTATTTGGGATACACCCTCCTCAAAGCAGCGTATATGGAAAACGAAGTGCACACTATAATTCTTCCTAGGACGGAAGATCTGGTAAACTGGTGCGCATGGTTGGTTCCAGTTATTTTTTCGCTGTTATGGGATGTGTGGAAGGCGTGGAAGAGGAGGGCTCTCTGGATTCCAGCACAGGCTCTTGTGCTTAGCGGCCTTATTATCCAACTGCTCTCCTTTATCGACTATTCGCATATCAGCGTATATTCAGGCAGCAGCTACCAGACAAAAGAGGTGGTGGCCGTTTTGGTTAAAAATCAGCTGTTGGTTGATAGCGGAAGACTTATGATGTGTGTGCTCATTGCTTATTTGCTTCCAGGAATGGCCCGTTCCGGCTCTACTACGGCGGGGATCGACCTTGCAGCATTGGTATTGAGTATAATATTCAATATTCTGTCTGAGGTTCATTCCGTTTGGAAAGTGGAGAAGCGAAATGAATCGATGAGTGCTCCTGCTGCTGATTATAATGTAGAGACCAAATTGTCTGACAGAAAATGGTCCAAAGTGTGCAGCACTACCCTATTCATAGCGACTATAATTTTGCTTGTGCTGTTAATCGAAGCGGCCATACTTGGTATAAGCATTCGTAGGATCATGTCGCAAAAGATTACTTCAGCACTCTCGTGTTGTTGTACTCCTTGTGATAGGCCGAGGTGTAATGAGACTAAGGATCACGTTCTCAAATGTTGGATGGTGGCACGTGTCTCCCAACCTGATTATGTCTTTGTCAGGTCAGGTTTATATGCAACGGTCTTGGCATCTGTGACGGTTTGCATTGTGGTCTCCATCATTAAATGGAGATACGTTCAACTTACAAATTATGAGTCGCTCAATAGTGGGAATAAAAGAACGCTGACTCAGTTTGTGATTGTTGGTCAGTTTGTAATCATCCTAATAGGATGGATCGTCGTGTTCATCAGATGGGTGAATTCCGTTCATATGTTGGGTGATCTTTCTAACACAGAGTATTTTCAGAGGATGAGTATGGAAGAGGGGCAGAATGTTCTCAAGAATCTCAACACATACTTGATACGCTTATTGGTTAGGGACAAAAGAATTCAGGAGAAGAGAATTCGCGATATAAGGAAGAAAGATGTTTGGAATCTAAAGGATTGGCTCCAGAACCTACGTGTTTTGAATCTAGAGCGTTGGCTACAGAAACTACGTGTTTCGGATCCAGAGCATTGGCTACAGAAACTACGTTTTTTGGATCCAGAGCATTGGCTACAAAAACTCACGGTGCCACTCAGCAAACTTAGTGGGTATGCACAACAGACGTTGTCGCAGACCGCGGTTTCAAAATTAGTGTATGACAACGGTCAATTTTCCAAGTACAAAGAGTCATTGGAGATGTTCCTATTTCCAGGACAGAGTGCCTCGATTTTGTGGGTAGCCAATCAATGGGGCTTCAGGAAAGTAGAAAGGTATATGGAGCAAGGCCAAGAAGACGGTAAGCGCAGTCCCAGTCAATTGATTTGCTTACTGAGGCTCGAAACAGGGACCGCGGAAGCTCAAGCTGGGAAATCTGCTAAAGAAGGAAAGACTCATTTGCAGCAAGCTAACAAAAACTCGTGGAAGAGGACAGCAGTCTCATTGATCCATTTTATGATTTCCTTTTATGACGGCAGTGATGATTCTGTTATTGAAAAAGCTATGCAATGTTACATTCAAGGATGGGAATACATGAACTTTGTTGACGGTTTGAATGAGGAAGTCAAATCACTCGGTCGGCAAGCCGATAAAGAGTTCGAGAGTCTCCAGCACAGTTGGAATAAACGTGCCGAGCTTGGGATGCTGGAGACGGAGATCAAACAGTCACTAAGCAAATTGAAAAGTTGTTCCAACGAGGAACGACGTCATCTGCAGAATTCTAGGGACTCGACGGAAGTTGCAAAGTATTGCTTGTCCGAAACATGGACACTCATCGGTCCTTATTTATCAGCGCCTGAAATTAATAATAAAATCCATCGGTTACAATGCGGATTGGCAAATGTTTATTTTTTTTACATGACAGAAGACCTCAACAAAGCAGTTCTTCAAAAGTGCAGTAAATTGGCTGAAGAGGGCAAGGAAGAAGAAATATTGCATGTGGCCTTTTTATCAGCTAAAGCGAAGGGACTACTGGATAAGGTACAAATTAATTAATGTAAATATATATATGTTAATATCATTTATTTATTTTAATTTATCCATTTTTCAGGAAGGTACAAATTAATTAATGTAAATATATATGTTAATATCATTTATTTATTTTAATTTATCCATTTTTCAGGAAAAAGTACAACTCTGGATATCTTTCATTGTATTTTAGAAGAATTATTTCAATATATATATATATATATATATATATATTATTATTCTATTTGGTTAAGATTATTTTTAAACTTAATTTATAGATATAATTGAACTCAATTACTTTATATATATTTATTCTAAAGCTACTATCAATAATAAAAAATAAAGAAAACTTATTTTCCATTATGAATTTATTTTTAATTTTATATTAATTTAACCTATTCAAATTTATATTACAATTACGTGGATTTATTTTGTTTATTCTACAGGTTCGCGAACGAAACGACCCAGAGGACCAAGTAGAACCTCGACACAACACTGATCAGGCATCGACTAGCTCAACTATTCCAACTGTAAATGAAGAGGTAAGTAGGATAGAGTAACTGTCACTGATCAGCTTCTATCTGTTACGTCAATTAATACAGCCAACTGCGTAAATGTTGCTAATCACAGTATATCAATGTTCTAAATATATTTTCTGCTCATCAATCTTGATGTCTACCCTCTACACTAAATTCATTGCCTTCAATATATTTTCTTGAGCATTAGTCTTGATGTCTGCCCTCTCTATTAAAATCATTTTAAAAATTAGCATATATTACAGTGTATTTATTTATTTTAAGTGAGATAAAAAATGTATCTCCAAAATTTTGATCAAATTATCAGCGTTTTAATATTCTAACATAATGCATATCACTTTTATAACTTATAACTTATAATGGTTTTCGAATAGAAATTATAATTTTTTTGCCACCATTATTTGATTACAATGGTGTATGTTATGACATTTTTGTAAAAGTGATAGAATTTCTAGATAAAACAAGGAAGAAGACACCTTTAACACAGAATCCATAAAGTTTAAAAAAAAAAAAGGTAAGAAGAGCTAAAGAAGAAAAAATTTATGCTCCCTACAAATTGCACTTCATACCCAAAACAAAGGAATCCAATGGTACATTGATAGTGAATTTTTAAGCCACGTGACAAGAGAAAGTATTTCACTTTGGAAAAAGCTCATGAAGGTAGTGTGATATTTGGAAATAATGCTACTGCAAGGATAACTTGAAAAGGTACGCTTAGTCTCAATAATGGAAAAAGTTCATGAAGGTAGTGTGATATTTGGAAATAATGCTACAGCAAGGATAACTTGAAAAGGTACTCTTACTCAATAATGGAAAGACTAAAACAACAATATCATATATGTCGAAGGTTTGAATCATAATTTTTTTCATGTAAGTAAAATGTGTGATCAAGGACACATTCTCACATTTTATTGTCAAGGTTGTGAGGTAAGGAAGTCATGCATAGGAAAATTAGTTGTATATACAAATAAAAAATAAAATAGTGTATATATTCTTAATGAGACAAAGGGAGAAAAATGTTGTATGATACTACTATATTAAAGCTAGTTATGACATATAAGAATGGGCCATATGAATTTTGATACTCGAGTGAAAATCAACACCAAAGAAGAAGTGAGAGACATGCTAAAGATTACAAAACCTTCAAACACTATTGACAGGTAGTGTTAGCATGGGAAGTAGATAAGAACAAGCTTTAAGAGAAATGAGTACTCAATAATGAAGCCACTGGAAGTTGTTCACACAAATATTTGTGGGCCTTCAAGGACACAAAGTATTCAAGGTGAAAATTACTTCATGTTTCTCATTGATGATTACTCAAGGATGACATGGGTTGCCTTCCTCAACAAAAACTAGATGCATTTGAGAAGTTTAAAGCTTTCAAATTCTTATTTGAAAATGAAACTAATTAAAAATCAAGTGCTTGAGATGAAATCAAGGAGGTGAATTTGTCTCAAATGAATTTGAAGAGTTTTGTGAGTCTTGTGGAATCAAAATACATTGTTTTAGTTACAAGAACTACACAATAGAATAGAGTGGCTGAAAGAAAGAACATAAACATACAAGAGATGGATAGAACAATGTTGGATGGATCAAAGCTATCAAACATGTTTTGGAGAGAAGCGGTTAGGACCATAGTCTACATTTTGAATAGAGGGTAAATAAAATTCAACAACAACAAAAACCTTATGAACTATGGAAGGATATATTACTAGCAATCAAATACTTCAAAGCTTTGGGGAGAAAGTGCTACATAAAGAGAGATGGCGAGGATTTAGGAAATTTTAACTCTAGAGTTGATGAATGTATCTTTCTTGGTTATTCATCAAGAGGTAAGGCTTATAGATGTTACGACAAAGCATTGCAAAAATTGTAGAAAGTACAAATGTTGAAATGGATGAAGCAATTCCTTAAAATGATAAATCACAAACAAATAAACATTCAGAAAAGATGAGTTGCAAGGAAGAAGAAAAAGAAGAAGAAGAAACAAAACATCAAGATACAAAGACAACATCAAGATTCATCCATAAGAATCAATAAGGATAATCTAATTATTGGTGATTAAGATACATGAGTGTGGCCTAGACACAGATTAGAAAGTGGATCATAACATGCACATCTATCCTTTCTATCTAAAATTGAGACTAATAATTTCGTAGAAGCTAGTGAAGACAAGAAATGGTTTGATGATATGAAAGAAGAGCTAAATTAAATTGAGAAGAGTGAGACATGGGAAATTGTTTCACGACCAAAAAATAAAAATGTGATTGACATCACATGGTTTGTTTTTAGAAACAAGTTGAATGAAGATGGTCAAGTAATAAGAAATAAAGCAAGTTTTGTTTGAAAAAACTATGCTCAAGTTGAAGGTATTGATTTTGAAGAAATATTTTCCCCCATTGGAATACTATAACCTATTAAAAAAATTTTGCCACTTACAAGTTTCAAGAACTTCGGATTCTATCAAATAGATGTCAATTTGGCCTTTCTCAATGGAAATCTAGAGGAAGAAGTATACACTGAACAATGAGAAGGGTTCTTATTATCAAAAAATAAGGATCATGTATGCAAATTGAAGAAAGCACTTTATAGGCTAAAGCAAGCTTCGAGAGCCTAATGCTTAAGACTTAAAAAATATCTACAACAATAAGGATTCAAAAGAGGAATTACTAAAAATAATCTGTACGTCAAGAAAGAAGGAGAAAATCAATTGACTATCGTGGTATATGTAGATGATATTATTTTTGGAGAGGGTATGAAAAAAACGTGCAAAGAGTTAGTAATGCAAAATGCAAAAGGAATTTGAGATCTCTATGCTTAGTGAACAATTATTTTTTCTTAGTTTAGAGATTTATCAATCTAGCAAAGGCATATTCATTTAACAAACCAAGTACATCAAGGAATATTGTGCATTGGTCAGCACACCCATGGTCATAGGTTGTAAATTCAGTAAATATGATGAATCTTGAACATAGAGGAGAGGATCCATGTGGAGGCTGTGTAAAGTGCATGACTAGTTAGAAATAATTGAAAGATGTAAAATTTTCATATCCCTATGGCAGGTACAAGACTTTCCAAAACATCTATCGCTGGCTAGAAGAACTTCACATGTACTTGATGTGGGAATTATCAAAATTCTCATTGGAAGCAAGTGCAATCTAATGAAGGCAAGATAGGTTCTTGTAGAGGACAAAGCTCGATGTGGTTGAGACATTTATAAACACAACTAGAATGGGCCATTTGACTTACAGTATTCGAGTCAACTATGGTGGCCATGAGTGAATGAAATTATTAGCAATGAGATAAATGGGCCCATCAATATGGTTGTAGGAGAAATTAATGTGAGAAATGCATTAGTCGATAGTACTGTAGGGGATTAGGTGAAGGTACAACTAAGGATAGGGTCACATGAGGAGAGTCATAGTGAAAAGGAAGCATGGAACCTTCTTAGATATTCTATGGTAAACTACTATGGGAGTCTCATTGGAACGATTGTTGCAAAGGATCCTACCAATCACACCATCAGGATTTTATACCTTAAGGAGTGGAGTTTATACTCCAAGGAGAGAGTGATATTTTCAGGAATTATATTTTGCAGTTACAATTTTTCACACTTATTAGTAGCATGTGCTCCAATGCCCAACAACAATTGGCGAAGATCACAACGATGTTATAGAAGCTTGAGAATTCCTAGCATAGGACATTGTGAGTAGTGGAATGAAGAGATTATGGAACAATGTTGTATCGATTACAAAATACAACACGTGATAGAGATTGAGGGCTTGCATGTTTTATGCCATAGGAAATCATGGTCGAAAGCCATGGAAATATATGTCAAGGATGCTCGCAAAGGGTTTGGAAAAATGTTTCAATGAGATGATAGTTTTATTGGTGAGATGTAGCCATGAAAATTATCTCTAAATAGAAGAGTATGAGGCTGGAAGCATGTTAAGGTGAGAGGATTGTAACATAAATGTTGGATCAATAAAAAAATGTCATAATGGAGTCAAATTTTCAAATTGCATGTAAATAGGCATACTATTGTAAGACCTCATAAGGCATGCATAACCATGGGAAATTTCTAGTAAAATCTAGTGTTAGCACTAGGTGATAAGGAGCACGATAACTTGGGTATAGACTTTGAGGGGGACAAGGGATAGAGTGAACGAGGCTAACTCACTTAGATGATTTGGTTGGATTTGGTCAAGGGAAATCCCAAGTTAAGGTTTAAGGGGGGAATTTTTAGGTAAAATTGACTCAAGGAAAGAGTCAATGTTGATTAGGTCAATAGTAGTGGTTTTGAGCCCATGGTTTTTTGGTTTCCCATGGTTTTGTGCCCATGGATTCATGAGTGAAGCCTTTAGAAGTCTAGGTGAAGACTCTATTGTAATGGACCAAGGGATGTGAGTCGTGAAGGATCACTTGGCTGACTTGGCCAATGGTTTTGCCAACGAATCTAATGGAATTCCCTTAGCTGGGATTTTCCTAGTGTTCATGTTTTCCCAGGGTAAACATGGTGTTATGTTTGCATGTTTGAGTTTTGTTGCTATGTTAATGTTTTTCTCAGTAAATTTGATTTTATCTTGAGTTAATTTTTAATAGTATCTTGGGTAGCTTATATTCTTGTCAAATTCCCTTCTAGTCTATAGACATAAGCTAAGACTTTGACCCTACCTTTCTAACCTACTTTCCTTGGAAAAAAATTTCGGGACTAATCATCGAAGGTTTCAAACCTTGGAATATGCATGGAAGATTTATTAAAAGCATAAAAATTTGGGGATTGCCTTGAAGATTTAAGGATTAACTCATTAAATTTATAGATTTATGTAGCAGATGTTTGGAAATTCAAGGATTGACCAATTGCATTTCTAGATCTGTATGGAACAAGTTTGTAAATTTGGGGAACAAAGTCATTGGATTCATCCCTTAGTCAAATGGATGACACGGGGGCCATGACTTGGAGCTAGTTGGAGGGAGTTTCAAGTTATCAAGTTATTATTATCAAGACATTTGGATATTGTGCCCTATCGGTTAGAAATTTCACTACCTAGAATCCCTGATATTAATAGAACCCACATTGTTGAACAATTAATAGAGATTGGAAGATTTTGGGACTGGTCAAGTGATGGATCAAGACATTGGGTATTTGGTGTTAGTTAAACCCCAAGAAACAATTGACATGAAACCACTGACACTAACAGAATATGACATATATGTCAATTAAAATAGACCAAATGTTTGGCGGATGAAAATTAATAGATATCAACAATCAAGCATCAGGCATATGGTGGTCATGTATCAAGAGAGAAAAACTCTGGTATTTAGGGTTTACTCTCTATATATAATAATCCTAATACAAATTCTATGTGAAAAATATGGTGATATTGAATTTCCATGAGGCATGCCATGTGGCAAGTAATGTGGTAAACTGACATGGGATAAAATTTCCATGTCTCGGCCATGTGGCAACTGACTTAGTGAGAATACATGGTATGGCATGGATTAGATTGCACAATAGGAGGCCAAGTGATAGGAAATGGCTAGAGGTGACATGGGTGAATTTTTTTTAGATATTAGGATGTTGTTCCATTTAGTATCAAGTGTGAGGAGGTTCAAAAACTCTGACATCAGGCTTTCCTCCTGACAATTTCGAAGCCTAATAAGAGCCTGGTGTGGTAGATGTTGATGCGATGAGTCAAAGTACACCCAAGGGGTTTCCATGTGTTAGCTATGTGGTCGGGGATGTTGTGAGGTGACATGTCATTATGATGCGGCACCAAGGAAGATGCGTGATGATGTGGCATGTTTTTGTCTTGGAAAGCATTGAAACAGGTGAAGAAATGGATCTTGAAGAAGAACTCCTTGTGCCCTATTTGAAATAAAGAATATTAAGAAAACAAATTTGAAACAAAAGGAGTATCTATAGAAATATAAAGAGGAGTGTCATGATGCAAGATCAAAGATGTCATAAATCCTTGAAGAAAGATAATAGGGTATTATTAGCCTAAAGGTTCAACTACAAGAGGAAAAAATATAGAAGAATTTTATGAGAGTCTAGTTGAAGGAAAAAGAAAAGAATTGCAAGAAGCTAGAAGATAAAATTGTTTCCTTAAGAAAGGAAATAGATAAGTCAACTGCTTAGTTGAATAGAGGCTTCAAGTTTGAAAAGAATACTAACACATTAGATGAAATCGTCAGTTGTCAAAACTCACCATTCATTAAGATTGATCTTGTCTATGGTATGAATAAGAAGAATCCTAAAGAAAATTCAAATTATTTGGATAGAAAGCCACCAAAGAAACTAAATGAATGAAAATATAAAAGCTATGCTTATGTTCTCAAAATATTCATCTAAAATGAAGGAAACATGAATAAATAAAACAAATTTCTACATAAACTTGACCTTTCTCACAATGACAACATTGAAGAATTCATAAGATATTTTCCATCAAGGTGGTTTGCACAACTCGATATTGAAACTCCTTTATTGGTTAATGATTTTCCTGCAATCAATTTGGTCATAAAGCAATATATTGTAGAGCACATGCAAGAAATAGTAACGCATGGAACAAAAATAGAAGTACTAATGGGTTTTCAAATAGAAGCTATAATTTTTTTGCCACCTTATTTGATTACAATGTTGTATGTTATGAGTGCAAAAACATTGTCATGTAACACATTTTTGTAGAAGCGGTATTATAGAATCTACTAGACAAAACAAGGAAGAAGACACCCTTACCAAAGAATACACAAAATTTTGTTGAGAAAGGGGTAAGAAGAGCTAAAGGAGGAGAAATTTATGCTTGTACAAACTACAGTTCATACCCAAAAAAAGGAATCCAATGGTACATTGATAGTGGATTTTCAAGCTGCGTGATAGGTCGCTAGAGAAAATTTTTCACTTTGGAAAAGTTTCATGAAGGTAGTGTGATATTTGTAAATAATTCTACCGCAAGGATAACTTGAAAAGGTACTCGTAGTCTCAATAATGGAAAGCCAAAAACAACAATGTCATATATGTTGAAGGTTTGAATCATAATTATTTTCATGTAAGTAAAATGTGTGATCAAGGACACATTCTCATATTTTATTATCATGGTTGTGAGATAAGGAAGGCATTTATAGGAAAATTAGTATCATATGCAAATAAAAAATAAAATAGTGTATATATCCTTAATGAGATAAAGGCAGAAAAATGTTATATGGTACTACTATATTAAAGCTAGTTATGAAATATAAGAATGGGCCATATGGGCCATTATGAATTTATTTTTAATTTTATATTAATTTAACCTATTCAAATTTATATTACAATTACGTGGATTTATTTTGTTTATTCTACAGGATGGGAAAGGAAAGGCCCCAGTAGAACCCCCACGCAACACTGATCAGGCATCGACTAGCTCAACTGGAAATGATCCAACTGGAAATCCCCTGGTAAGTAGGATAGAGTAACTGTCACTGATCAGCTTCTATCTGTTGCGTAAATGTTGCTAATTACAGTAGATCGATGTTCTAAATATATTTTCTGCTTCATCAAGCTTGATGTCTACCCTCTCCACTAAATTCGTTGCCTTCAGCATTAGTCTTGATGTCTGCCCTCTCTATTAAAATCATTTAAAAAATTAGATATTACAGTGTATTTATTTATTTTAAGTGATAGATAAAAAATGTATTTCCACAATTTTGATCAAATTATCAGCGTTTTAATATTCCAACATAATGCATATCACTTTTATAACTTATAACGGGTTTTCAAATAGAAGTTATAATTTTTTTTGCCACCTTATTTGATTACAATGTTGTATGTTATGAGTGCAACAACATTGTTACATAAATATTGCATGTGGCATTTTTATCAGCTAAAGCACAGGGAGTACTGGATATGGTACAAATTAATTAATGTAAATTTATATGTTAATATTATT
>APFE031604183.1:0-11094 GCA_000404065.3 Pinus taeda | reverse complement strand
AATTTTTTTTGAGACTACTGAATCTATTTACGTATTTAGAAATATATTAAGATCACAATTTCATCTAAAACTGTAATACTAGATTCCGATAAAAAAAAATCAAAACATAAGAAAGTTAGACAAAACCTTTCAAACAAATTCAATTTACAAACTTTAGATTACCTTTCATATAAATAAAATTTGATATTAAAATGTTTTATTTTATTTAATATAAGTAGTGAAATATTATAATTATATTAGTTGAAGATATATATAATTTTATTAATTTATAAATAATATATTATATATTTTATTGGAAAGAAATTATAATTTATTTATTTATTTTCTTATATATATTAAATTGTAAAAATTTCCCATTAGGTGAAGAGCAGACTGTGAGAGGGTGTTCTATTAAGACACTCTATGATGTGAAGGTCACCAGTTTGAGACTCTATGGGGAAAATCCAATCATTTGTAAGGGTTGGTCAGTTTGAGACTCTGTGGGAAAAAATCCAATCATTGGTAAGGGTTGGTGTGACTCACGTAAGATGTGATCAATGGGTGATTTTGACAGCTTAGATGTCCCTAGGTCACGCCCCACTCAAGCCATAGGTTAGTCATGTAGTCATCTCAAGACTCACATAAACTAACAAACAAAAATTATATATTAATTTAATCATTTTTATAAATTTTATATTAATATATTATTTTTAAAATAATATTGTAAATAAAAAGTAAAACACTAAACAAATTAAATTAATGTCCTGGAGGCGCTCTCCAACCCAATATGGTAGAGATGTTGTAATGTCATGTTTAACAATATGATTCCTCTATTTAGAGCCACCATGGCAAGCCAAATTTGCTCACCTCGAGGTTTTAAGACCCCCTTGGGGTTCTAGTAAGTTGAAAATAGGGAAGAAACTCCCCAATTCATAGTAAGGGGTAGTTGTTACAGAATTCAGTCACGGCTTCGACCAACAATCACAACACACAAGGTATTATATTGAATGGTATAAATTATGCAATAGGGGCGATTAAGATGAAGATATTTTTGAAGAATTTAGGGAGAAACAACCACAAAATATGAAGAACCTAAAGTTGTAGAATTAGTAGCAATGATAGATGCCCAAAGAAATGCTTCAACACAGAGCAAAAGAAAGGATTCAGTAGCACTATGGAATTTGCACAATGGAGTTGAAGACTCCATATTCCCCAAGATTGCAATAGCAACTAGTGCTCATTAAACTTGCAAAAATTTGGAAAAAGCATACGAAAGCACAAACAAGTCAACAATGCAAAGCTCCATATCCTCAAGAAGAAGCTTGAAAGTTTGAAACTCATGGAGAGGATTTCACTGATCAAAAGGTGGTTGAGAAGATTTTCGGAAGTCTCGCACCTTTATTTGACATGCTTGTAACAACCATAGAAGAAAGTAAAGATGTGGTCCAAATTTCAATTGAAGAATTGTTAGGATCAATGTTAAATCATGAGCCATGCATTAAAGGTAGAAATGACTCATTAGAAAATTCCTTTCAAACTCAAGCCACAATTAATAGAGGAAGAGATAGAGGTAATAGAAGCAAAGGTAGAAAATGAAGAGGATATTCTAGCAATTGAAACAACACAGCAAGTCAACATGAGTAGCCATAGGATCAACCTCAGAATCAAAGAAGAAGAGGCATAAAAAAAACAGAAGAGGAAGGATGGACAAGTCAAATATACAGTGTTATTACTGCAAGAAATATGACCATTTTGAAAGTGAATGCAAGAAGAAATATTCATATTTGAACAAAGGAAGTGTAGATGTTTCAAGCACTAATGAAGATACAACATCTTCCGTGTTTCTTACTTGTTTAGCAGCATAAGAAAAAAACAATGAAGATATTTGGTTATTTCACAATGGCTACAGTGACATGTAACATATATGTTTTTTCAAGTTTTGATGAAACACTTAAATCTTACATTAAATTGGGTGATGATCATCTTGTTAATTCCCTAAGAAAAGGTATTGCTACAGTTGTAAACAAGTAGAATGAAAAGGACATTCATATTGTCTATTGTGTACAAAGTTTGAAAAAAAATCTATTAAGTGTAGTACAAATGAATGAATTGAAGTCAAGTTTAAAGGTCGTACCTACACAATTCTTGACAACCCACCCAATCAAAGAGTCATAGCGAGGATCCAAATGACCAAAAGTACAATATTTCCTCTTTTCATGAGAACTATCAAGCAATAATTATTATATTCTCATTTTGTAGAAATTTCTAATGAATCTTGGCTATGACATCTTAAATATGGCCATTTGGATTTTAATAGTCTTGATATCTTGAAAAATAAGTCTATGGTCCTAGGTTTACTTGCAATAGATGTTCATCATAATCCATGTGAAAGTTGTATTCTTTCCAAACATCAAAGAAGCAATTTTCCAAGCACTAGACCCTAGAGTCTACTTGAGCTAGTTCACATAGATCTTTGTGGTCCAATTTAAATCCAATCAAAAGGAGGGAGTTTTTATGTTATAATATTTATTGATGATTTCAATAGAACAACATGGTCCTTCTTCATAACAAAAGGTCTCATACATTTGTAAAAATTCAAGTAATTCAAATCAATTTCAAAGAAGCAAAGTGGTAAGAAAGTTAAAGTATTAAGATCATATGGAGGAGGGGAATATGATTCTAAAGAATTTGCGGCATATTCCAAGGATCAATGTACCAAAAAGAAATTTACAACAAGGTACACTCCAAAACAAAATGGATTAGTTGAAAGGAAAAATCAAATAGTCATGAATATGGAAGGAAGCATATTGAACGCAAATAATTTGCAAAATGATTATTGCATGGAAGTTGTAACATGTTCAGTTTATATTTTGAATATATTACCAACCAAAAGCATCAAAGGTAGAGTTACCTTAGAATCTTGGAGTGGTATGAAGACAAGTGCATCACACTTGAGAATATTTGGTTATGTAGCCTATGCACATATTCCAGGATAAATGAGAAGGAAATTGAATGACACAATAAAAAAATGCATATTTGTTGGTTATAGTGACGAATCAGAGACTTATAAATTGTACAATCTTGTCACCAAAAAAGAAATTATTTCAAGAGATGTTAAGTTATTTTAAGATCAAGCATGGAATGATGAAGATAATAAAACAAATAGAAATCAAGTTTCTCCACATGCATTCAAGCCAAGTGAAATAACAGAAGTGGAACAACCAAGACAAGGAATCCCATGACTACAAGTTCCTTTAGGAGGGGAAAAGCAAGGAGGCCATATTCCATCCTCAAGTAGTGAATCTAATCCCACCATTTCAGAGAAAACAAGAAGTTTGAGAGAAATTTATGAACAACTAGATAATGAACAAACACATTTTGCCTTGTTATCCTATCAACCAACACATTTCAAAGAAGCAATAAAAAAGATAGAATGGATTGAAGCTATGAATGAAGAAATCACAACAATAGAGAAGGATGAGACATGGAGTCTTGTATATCTATCAACTGGACAAACAATAATAGGAGTTTTATTGGTCTATAAGACCAAGTTTAATGAAAAAAAGGAAAATTGAAAATCATAAAGCTATATTGGTAGCAAAAGGCTTTGCATAAAATCCTATAGTGGATTGTGAATAAACCTTAATCCCATTAGTAAGGTTGGATACTGTTAGAATAGTATTAGTAATAGCAACAGAAAGTCATTGGCCAATTTACAAAATGGATATCAAATCAACATTTTTAAATGGAATCTTGAAGGAAGAAGTTAACGTAGATGAAACTCCAAGATATGAAGTCAAGAGTCAAGAGTTGAAAGTTTACAAGTTAAAAAGGGCTTTGTGTGGTTTAAAACAAGCCCCCAGAGCCTGGTACAACATAATTGATACTTTTCTGCTCAACAAAGGATTCAAACACAACATTAAGGAACACACACTCTATATAATAACATGTCTAGAAGGTAATATTTTGATTGTTTGCATTTATGTTGATGATGTGATTTACACAGGAAATTTGCAGCTTGAATATTTTTAAAATGTTATGGCAAAGGTATTTGAGATGACCAATACATGAAATATTATATTGGAACAGAGTTGGACAATATGGAAAAGGAATTTTCATTTGTTAAAGAAAGTATGCAAGAGATCTTTTGACAAGGTACAAGAGGAGTGAATGCAATCCAACAAACACACCAATTGTCCCACGAACCAAGCTAAGGAAAGATGAAAATAGTCTAGCAGTGAATTCCACTTTGTACAAGCAACTGATACACAACCTAATGTATCTCACAACAACAAGGCCTGACATAATGCATATGGTAAACCTTATATCCATGTTTATTGATTTGTATTGGATCATTATATTACCTTTCATCCATTTTGAGGATTTTATAATTGGAAAGGTGGAGGAATTAGTTCATAGGACCATTTTTACTAGCGGGGCCCAATTTGGTAAATTGAGGTCTGAAACCTTCTAGGAGCACTTTGAGGCATCAAATGAAATTTTGGGGGGTAAAATTTTTCTTCTTTAGCATACCATATTTTCTACCTATTCTACATGTAGAGACCTTTCTAAGAGTGCACATATGACCTCAATTAGAGTCAGTGTGCGAAAGTTATGCCACCCAGAAGTTGACCTTCCTATTTTGGCCACAATATTTCGATAGGATGCCCATTATTCGTGGGAAAGGGGATAGCCAAATAATCATGATGAAAAATATTCTAGAAGAGTCCTTATTGTAAATCTAGTTAGGATTTGGAGTCAAACCTAACCACTAATAAGCTATTGGGTTGTGTTATAACCGAGCCAATAGGAGGAAAACCAGTCCCATTATTTTTCAAGGCATTTTGTTCCATAGACAGGCAGAGTTTCCAAGAGGGACAGGGAGAGAGTACATAGAGAGGATTTCTGTACTGGAGTAGCCCACAGGCCATAGACCTTCTTTATACTTGCAACATTTTTCTACTCAGCGAAAGAGATTAGAGCGACCATACCTTCTAGCTAGATTTTCTCTGGAAAGCATTTCCTTGGATATATTGTGTCAATAATGATTTTTTATATTTTATTCTTTTATCCTCTAATTTTACGCATAATTATAATTTGCATGCACATGTAATTAACAATAATTTATAGATCCATAAATCTAAATAGAAACAAACCTCATAGTGTAGATTTAGGATTTTGAAGTGTAACTTATTAGATCTATTGTGATGAACTGTACATTGGAATATCAATGGAAGTTTACAAATAATATTGGTATGAGAGTAGGTTTCTTTTGGCATATTACAGGCATTTTTAAGGGATCTAGATTGTCTAAGCCAAAAGTCATTAAACCCAAGTCGTAGTTGACGAATTTGTGAATATCCCTCTTAATCCTACAGAGGAGAGGACTTCTTAGTTACAAGCACAAGTTTTAGATATAAACCATAACATGAATCTCCTCATGGTAGCCTTGATCGACAAGCTCAGGTTATTTAGAATATGTGGTTTCTAATGCAAAGGCCTAATTAGAGGGGAGATCAAGAAATTGGGAAGAAATAAAGGAGTCAAAGAATGAACCCGAAAGATATCACCCCTGTTTGAGTGTTGTGAACCTTTCACAATCCTTGTTCAAAATGGAACCAAAGGTAGATATCAAGTAGTACCAAGGTGAGATCGACACCCAGGAGTTAAATCACTAGTTGTGGAAATTATAATTTCATTTGCATGGATGAAATTAGAGGGTCATGCCTTGACTTGTTGGGAAAATCACATTGAGACCTTGAGTTTGGAGGGAGATCCTCTAGTGACCAAGTGGGAGGACTTTAAAACCCTAATAAAGTCACAATTTTACCCCATCGAGTATGTAGATGATAATGGATCCAATAGCACTACTTAAGGTAGAAGGAAGGGCAATGTGTACATGAGTACACAAAAAAATTTAAAAAGATGGAAATAATGTTGGATATCTCCTCAAAGAATCCAAATGTACTCCTCAAGTATCTAGGGGCTATAAGCATCCATTTGTAAAAGAAAGTGATGCAATTCAATTCCATATTGGTGGACGAGGGTTGTGTATGAGAATAGTACCTAGAAAACATAGGCTAGAAGAAAGAGAAATTAAGTAGATCGAAGCAGAAGGAGCACCAAGACACTTATAAGGAGGGGAAGAAGAAGTGGAAAAGAGGAAAATACAAAAGGATGACAACCATAACACACCAGTCCAAAGATCCCAACAACCAATACAACCAATGTTATGCTGACCGTATTAAAGAGGATAAGTATTGAAGTTGCATCCAAATTTTAACCCAAGGAATAAAAAGAAAGATAAAAGGAAGAATCTCATGGTCACTAATCTGAGAAACTAGGTTAAAGTAAATTAATGTGGATGAGAAGATCACCTGTACATCAGTGGAAAAGGAGGTAAATTTAAGTAGCTTTCAACAACAAGAAGACAATGAAAATACAAGGCTATTTCATATAAATATACATGTTAGGAATACAAAGATTGACGCTCTATTTGACTCAGGATTGTAGGTGAATCTCATTGCAATAGAGATTATAAAAAAATTTGGATTGGAATCTCATGATAATCCAATCCCGTATCCATTATGACGGGTAAATAAGGATGAGTTTGAAAGTAAGTAGGTTCGATCTTCATAATGACATGTGTAATTGTGATTTTATGTAAATGATATAAAGAAGAAAAATAAAATTATTATTGTAATGATTGCCTCATGTGTTTCATGAGCAAGGAATTTTGTTTTTAAATGGCTCCCATTGTGACCCTTTAGGATTTGTCATCTAGTCATAAAATTCAAAGAGAGTCGATGTCATGTATGAAGAACCCTTCTTGGGCATGTTACAAATGTAGATCAGTATATAGGATAGTCTAGTAGCCCTACAAGACATGCACACATTATTCTTCTTCAAGTCGGCCTCAAGATAAAATAAATAACACATGTCCACTTCACCTATTGGAGACACAACTGTTCATATGTTCATGTCAGCTTATTTACTTTAGACCAAAACTATATATATACAGTGCTAGGGTCTTTGCATCATAAGAATATAGAACTCGGGCTAACACAAATAGGCAAAAATTCAAGTCTTTTTCTGAAACAAGTTCGGACATTACAGTGGAGACATTGTTGGAAATAACACTGAGAGGGGGGGGGGGGGAATCATTATTAGTCAAATCAATAACTTGTTCCTTTCAAACTCTTAGTTATATATGCTACATCAATGAAGGTAACTTGCGTGTACACGCAACTGTCTTTAAAGAAACCAACGTATATCCAACAAACTTATGAGTTAGTTAATTCATCATACGTTGATCTTTGATCAGTGCATCAATACTTTATTTCCCATATAAACAGTAACAATGTGGAGTAATAATAGAATAAACCATCACACATAAGAATCACACATGAACACCAAGATTTAAGGTGGAAACCCAATGTAGGACGAAAACCACATGTTGCTGACTTCTTTTAATATAAGAAAAACATGTTTACAATCTTGTACTGGTGCAAACTCATACCAATACATAGGCACCCACCTACAGAAGACTACAACCTTCTCTCGTTCTCCATCTTCTACTGGAAGGGAGCTACAACCTCTTAGCTCTTGTACTAGCTGATCCATTTACTAGTACGTAGCTGCCGGCCTACAGAAGGCTCCAACCTTCACTCATTTTCCAGTTGCTACTGGAAAGGAGCTCCAACCCCCTTGGCTCTTGTACTAGTCGATCCATTTACTAGTATGTAGGCACCAGCCTATAGAAGGCTCCAACCTTCACTCATTTTCCAGCTGCTACTAGAAGGGAGCTCCAACCCCCTAGCTCTTGTACTGACATATAAGTTTATTTGTACATAGGCATCGGCCTACAGAAGGCTACGACTGTCTCTCTTCCTCCAGGGACCACGTTTCATAAATTTTCAGACTGGATACTCCTGGAACACAACACCACAATCTGAAGGCCTCGTTTCATCAAATTTTCAGATCTGCAAATACTAACTTAAAAAATTCACAACTATTCCAGACTTCAGTCATACCTAGATCATAACCTTTGCGGAATAAAACATGCGTCAATATTCAGATCTAGACTATCCATGATCAAACCACATATTGATAATTCATTATAGGTCTTATGATGCCGATCCATCATCCATCATCAACCACTTAGTTAGATCCTCAGTTAAGATCAATTAAAGCGTCATAAACCCATAACTTGCATATTTGATCTAACTCTTCATAAGGTATTCAATACTTGCACAATTTGGCCTAATGATTTTCTACTCCTTATATAGTTTTAGGCCTTTCTCAATACCTCAGACAAAAACCACTTAGGACTAATACCTCAGACCAAAAAAACTTAGGACCAATACCTCGGACCAATACGTCAGACCAAATACCTCAGACCAATACCTTGGACCAAAAGGTCGGACCAAATACCTCGGACCAATACCTTGGACCAAAAGGTTAGACCAAATACCTCGGACCAATATCTTGGTTTTCCATACCATACGCGTTTTTCCTTCTGTGAAAGTGCATGCATATGTATATGCTCCTTTTGTTCTGTTAACATGCATGTATACGCTACTTGGACAAAATGAACCAACGTATACCTCTCTTTCTTCAATATCTGGAGTCTGATTTGTAATCCTTTGTTGTTAACCTGTTACACTGTGAATTGCTATCTGTGTGAGTTTCCATCAAGGACAACACTTGTATCATAATGCCATCAATATCCCCCTTTGGAGTTGATGGAAACAACAACACCAAGACACTCTCCCCCTTTGACATCAAGGGTAGAGGGCAGACCAAGATATTCTCCCACTTTGATATACATTATGTTGTCCATGCTCCCCCTAAGTACACGCTAAATTCTCTGATTAAGCCCCTCCTTTGTAGATGTTGAGATGTACTAAATCATCCATGCTCCCCTTGAGCACATGCAGAGTTTGCAAAAACATTTTCCAAAATAAAATCATGACTCTATAAATCAACTATGTGAGTATTACCTTCCTATCACCAATAACTCATACATACATCAATCTCCCAACCAAGTGGGGATACACCAATTGTTTATACATGACTGAAATAGTAATTACTACATCATCCTTCCCATGCATAGTGGGGTTACAAATTAGGTATTTTCATGACCATTACATCAAATGATACACATGACATTTATAACAAGGAAAAACAATCTAAGAAATACCATGCTAGTTATCATAAACTATCATACACCATATATGAATTGCACCATCAACATCTTCTAGCAGCATCAGGATCAACAGCCTGTATATGTCCATCATCAAAAAAGTCACCTGAATCAAAACAACTATGTGGATCAAGCAATATAAGTATCTTCATGTACCAAGATCTTCTAACATAATTCCAACAATGCATTATGAGAAGCATATGCTCCCCCTGAATCTGTGCCAACTGTTCAATGTTAGATCTGATCATTGCATTTGTTAATAAGAATCATCAAGGCATCATCATCAATCAAATATACATCAATTCATCAAAAACGTATGAGGGCCAAGAGCACTTCTAAATATTATCAACAGCCTATAATCATCATCAATCAGAACAGAGCAGATATTTGATAATTGACTGAACCATATGAGACCCCTTTTTTTGAGTTCGTCCCACTTCTTTTTCCTCAAACCAACATATACGCGACTATGGAGCTTCAAACTCATGTATATACGTGACTTATTTTCATGAAAATTGCTTATGAGATTTAGAACACTAAAGTTTCACACTTTCAGCTCGCTCGAAGTCTGTTATGTTTGTACTTTATGCTATGCCACATCTTTTTGACTGTACTTCCTTCTTCTTCCATATATTCGAGTGTGATGATGTTTTCTCCTTTTGGTATGGCGCCTAAAAATTGCTCCTACATTCCTTTGCTATATTTCCAAATTTGTTACATGCATAACATCTGACATGTTTTGTATTCCTTCTATAGTGGTCAATGGCTTTGTGACCAAACATATTGCAATAAAAAAAAATCCCTTAAAGTACCTCGAAGCTAATGATATTTCTACGTGACGGTCTTGAACTATTCTACTTCTACAACTCGCTGCAACATGTCCAAAATTATGACATATAAAACATTCAACATTATCCATCAGAGGAAATATCTAACTATCACTTCCATAGTTAGGAGTACAAGATTTTCATTAAAGGCTTTCTTTCCTTGGTTATTGATGGGGTTGACTTCTCATCTTGTTGATCATTTCAGATTTTACATTAGAGTTCCTTGCCTCATCTTGAGAGCTAGATTCACCTTCAACAGATTCATGAAATCGTAACAAATTATCCTTTTCTTCTAATTTACCTTTTAAGATATTTACCTCAACCTAATATTGTCCTTCCTTTTCAAGATATTGCTTCTTCATGATTTCTTTTAGCCTTTCTTCCTTCTTCAACTTGTTTCCTTAATTTGAGAATCTCATTTTCTTTTTCTTCATCTGCTTGAGGTAGTTCTTCATTCTGCTTATTTGATTTTCCAAGATCTTCTTTTAGAGAGAGGATCTTAGCTTCAAGACTTTCATAGTAACTGGATCTATCTTTAAGTCTCTTGATTTTTGTGCTTTTTTCATTTACTTCATTTCTTAATGATGTCACTTCATCCTACAACTTTTGACATTGATCTCCCTTTTCCTTGTATTGCTTTCTTACCTTGTTTCCTTCCTCCAACTGAGCTTTTAATCTAGTAACTTCTTCTTTTAAGGCACACTACCTTTTGTTAAATAGATCTTGTTGTTCTCTAATTTTATATGTGAGTCTTTTAACTTCTACCTCTATATTTATTTCACTATCACTTTCAATATCTTCAATGTTGCATGAACGGAGAAAAGTATCACCAGAAGACCAAAAATTTGTACCTCATACTTCTTTTGCTTATTCATCTTCAATCTGAGATGATTCTAAATCTGAATACTTGCTTCCACCTAATGGCCAATTGTCTCTCCTGTTGTCCCTGTTCCTTTGAGAGTCTTCTTCTTCTGAGGTTCTTTCTTCTTCAGCTTCTTTCCCATTGTTTCTACGGATCTCCTTCAAGCAATCAAGCTTCTACCAAAGGACCTCCTCTGATACCAATTGTTGGAAATAATACTG
>APFE031604177.1:223774-239536 GCA_000404065.3 Pinus taeda | reverse complement strand
AACAACAAGTGGGAGATTGTTGGGTTGTGTTATATTCTTTCCACGACTAACCTACGTAGTGAACCATGGGGTTAGAGGGGGGGCGGAGCTCCCCCTTCGTTGCGCCGAGGGGGGGTCATAGCGGGGGCAGCAGCCCCCCCTGTCTAGGGGGTTTGAGGGGGGCGAGTAGCCCCCCTCTACGGGGTTCAGGGCAGCAGCCTGAGAAATTTTTTTTTTGGACCCTATATTAGGTTGGGCGAACCTACCTATTGTTTTCAGTCCATGGTTTTGGACGCGATGGTTTTCGGTCCATGGTATTGGATGCTTCGGCATGTATAAATATGTATTGTAACATTGAAAGGAACATAATGAAAAAATCAAGCTGGTAGTCTCAGTTTTGAGATCCAGTGGGAAATCTCTATGTATATGCGTTTTATGTGTTATGCTCTCGCATTTTTATTTTTCCTGTGATTTAGAATTCGTATGCAGGTAATTTCTATACAGGGTTAAAACCTACAAGGTTGAGCTAGGCAGTTCACTTCATTCCAGTAAAGTCTACTTATTTAGCTAGTGAGGCATCACAGGTCTTCATTAGGGAGATTGAGGTTGCATGGTGTTCCAAAGAAGATTGTGTTAGATAAGGATGCTAAGTTCAATTCCAAGTTTTGGAATGATTTGTTTGTAGGTTTGGAGATAGATTTGGCCTTCAATACAACTTATCATTCGCGGAAATATGGATAGATAGAGAGGGTCAATAGGATTTTGGAGGGTATGCTAAGGATGTATGTCATGCACCAACAAAGTAGATGGGAGGAGTGCCTTCCATTGGTTGAGTTTTATTACAACAATGGTTATCAAGAGTCATTGAGGATGAGTCCATTCGAGGTGCTCTATGGGAGGAGTTGTAATACTCCCATCAACTGGAGTAATCCAGTGAACAAGGTATTTATTAGACCGGATATGTTGGAAGAAATAGAATAGGAGATACAGGTTACAAGGAAGAATCTAAAGGCAACACAGGATAGATGAAAAAGTTATGCAGACCAACATAAGGCATTTAGGGAGTTTTAGGTTGGGGATCATGTGTATCTATGCATCAATCCCAAGAAGAGCTCCCTGAGGATTGGATCATGTGCTAAGTTGACACCTCGGTACTGTGGACCTTTCGAGATCCTTGAGAGGATTGCACTGGTGTCCTACAGACTTGCACTGCCTCTGACAGTGAAATTTGATGATGTTTTCCATCTTTCATTGCTTTAAATATATGTAAAGGATGTTGATCATGTTATACATTGGTATGTATTTCATGTGGAACTAGAAGGAGAATTTCAGCTGGAACCGCAGTGCATATTGCAACAAAAACGACTTATGATTCAGAATAGAGCAATCGATAAAGTTAAAGTGCAATGGAAGCACTTTGGGCCCGATGAAGCTACATGGGAGATAATAAATCAAATGCGGGATATGTATCCTTCATTGTTTTCCCAGTGAGGCAAAGCCCTTTCGGTATATGTATATATGTACATGGATGTAAATACCGCATTGGTTGTGGTATAAAGCCCTAATAAGCGATATGATTGTCATGTTGGTTTTTCTTTTGAATAGGTTATTTATTGTAAATACTGCAACAAGCTAAGTAATAAAGATCCATGGGAAGTATGTTTTGGTTTTTAGTGGTTTTGTTTGTTATAGGTGTCATAGAACATCGAGGACGGTGTTCCCCTAAGGGGGATGGGTCTGTAGCAACCCCGGGTTAAAAGATCATGTAATAAATGTTAATAAAGGAAAAATAAGACCAAGGTCAAGGGACACTTATTCCAAGTTGAATTTTGGGTAAAATATCCTAGTGGGTATCACTTGTTGTGTATTATGGCTAAGGGGAAGTTTGCAAAGGCAATGACAAAGGCTTTGAAAGGGGAAAAGGTATTATTGGCATTTTATTTATGGCAATAAAGGAAAATAGGAGAAAAGGGAGGTGAAAGGTCACAGGTTGCATGTGAGGAGGAAATTGAAGGAAAATTAAGGAAAAATGAAGAAATTAGAGGCATCAATAATAAAAAGACATTATAGCATCAGTTTGTAGTCTTTGGCCAGTTAATTTTCAAAATTGGTTTCAGAGAGGAGACGAGCACCAAGAGGAGAAGGAAAGAAAGCAAGCAAAGGAAGTATAAGGAAGAGCAAAGAAAGCAAAGGAAATCAAGGATCAAGCGGGGAAAGGTTGGATCAAGCAACTTCAATAGGAATACTTGCTGGTAACAGGTTGCATTTATGATTTCCTTGCTAGTTTTTGGCATGCATGGTATGTGCATGTGTGTATTTTATTTCATTGTTATCAATGGCATGGATTTCATCGGGTTTGACAGTGGTTTTTAGCCTTGGATTTCCATTTCTAGATAACCATTGTGTGATGGTATTCTTTCTTAGCTGAGCTTTGGATTTCCGGAAGGTTTTGGATCCAGGTAAGGTGGTCTCGAGAAAATCACAAGGGTTGGGGGTGGAGATGGTTTTCATCGGAAAGCCCTCAACATGTGGGTGGAGACAATAAAATTCCTCAAGGGACGGTAAATGAATTCTGAGGCATCCAAGACCAGTTTGGTTTTTTGATCTCGGAACTGGTTTAGGTGAGATCATGGTATAGTGAGGGTGGAGGTGGTTTAACCTTTGGATTCCCTTGGTTGTTTATGTATTGGTTTATCCCATGAGATCCCATATTCATGCTTGGAATATGGCACGGGAGTGATTGGATGAAAGAAAGATTGGGTTCAACCCAATCTATGGTCAGGTGGTATGTGGACGTCCCTGACTTGGTTGCCTTTGGCATATGGTTAACAAGAGTTAAATTTCTCTTGTCTTTCATAAGTAAACGCACTTGTTATTATGTGGCTTTAATGGTTGTTCTATCATTGTTATCTATTTGGTTATATGTTGGTTATAAGTATGGCTATATCACAAATCTAAGTATGGCTCTTATCACATTTCATTCAATGGATGTTTGATTAATGAATTATTGGTCTAATTGGTGTTATGACAACCACTGTGAGAAGCCATAAATCCTTCTTGTAAACGTCAAATAACTTTTCAGATCCTTATGTTTAGATATACATTCATGACCTGTTGGTTGCATGTTCTTTATGTGTTTGGAAAAATGTCAGACCAGGTTGGGAGAAGTTAGGTCAGGTCCTAGTTTATGTTTTGGTTTTGAAGCCTTGTTTCTATATGATTCATCATTTCTGGAAGTTTCACTGAGTTATTGGCAGGGGCCTAAGTCTTAGCCCTGAAAAAGTACCTTAGAATTCAAGGTTGTTGGCATAGAACTAACTGAAAATTTCCACAGTCGCTGGGAAGAAAGTCTATGGAAGTGATTGGAGGGTCACAATCACTTGGAGGCCTTGGCAAGGGAGTGACTGAGGCTCTAGGTTAGTGAAATAAAGAGTTAACTCAAGGGTTGGACACCTGGAGGGGTTGGGTTCCTCTTGGAGGTCCTATGGGACTTGAGGGATGTCAGTAAAGTATTAAGTTGTCGATTCCATTTCCTTAAGGCCATATAGGAGGTTGACTCTTATCATAGTGACCCTCAACTCATGTTTACCCCGGGCAGATCGGTGAAAGTGGGTAAATGTGGGATGAGGTGGTTACAACAATGTTTTGCTCTCTACCTCCCATGGCTTGTTCGTTGAATGAGAAAGGGTGAGTTTAAATGGTAATGACCCGGTGGATAAAAGAAAGCCCATCGGGTTGGTGGGTTGGCTAGTGAGATATATTTAGAACATTGGTTCTCGACGAATCATGAGGTCAAACTCATCAGGCCCTATTTTGGATTGAACAATCACGGAGTTTGGTTGACGCTGCCAAGGGTGGGCCTATTTGGCTACCAACCAGGTGCCAAATGGCCCCATTCTAATGGGCCACTAACTACCACCAACTTTAACAGATGCAGTCATATCTGGTGATTTCACCAAATTTAACCATAACTAAAACCCTTTACCAAATTTATCCAAGATCCGCTGAACTTAGCTATCAGTTTGGATGGACTACCAATTTGGTGATGCCCCAGATTTATCTGGCGCCAACTAAATTTGTCCTTTTTTTTCCAAGTTTGACTGTATCTTTGATTGAGCATAACTTTTGCATACGAGCTAGGATTGAGGTGTTGTTTGTGTCGTTGGATTCCTTGCGATGAGATCTTCGATTTGATGTCAGTTTCACTAAGTTCGAGGAATTTGATTTTTAAGCCTTTTTGAATCCTCCTGGATTGTTCCTTCCCACTGGGAATATTTTGGTCCTCCAAAAGTATAAAGAGGAACTGCAAGCTGATGTACTCCCCCATTTCTTGATCTGCATAACAAATGTCTTTGTCTAGCCACATTTTCCTTTCCTTCACCTTTGTACTTCAGAACTAGAATGTTGAAGTCAACACCTTTATCCATATGCAAATATGTAGATGGAAATGCATGTATGACAACTTGCAAGACTCAAAGCAAGACCTTACTTGCCAAGAGTTTATAAAACATACATGGTCAATTTTTACATTGATTTACAATAGAACCCATATCCTTTGTTATCCAACTAAAGGCCAAAATATTACTATGTTGCATATTCAAGTGATGTTATACACTTCATCACTTTTACAAGTTTTTTCCCATCCATGGGGTTTTAAAAAAGAAGCATGTGATTTACAATGGTGGTCACGCTCAACTACTTTAAAAGGCTACCCATCTCTTACCTAATCAGGCTAATGGGCTTTCTTCCTATAATTGGCTTCCTTGTTGAGCTACTTCATCGGTCAATTCCTTCTCAGCTGGTGTCATATGCTCCTTATCCTTATTTGGGCGTAGCTCTAGATGTAGCTTCCAACATGTGGATTTTTTATGCCCACCCTTGTTGTAATGGCGGCAATGGTTTTTCTTCCTCTAAACTTTCTTGACTTTCTTTCATGTCTCCTTCCTCGGTGACATATTCTTCCTTTAATGGTTGTCTTTAGTATGACTCTGGTGAGGTGAACTTGACTTATTTCTTCCTTTGAAATACTCACTATCACTGGAATGTTGTGATATGATCTCAACATCTTGCACTAACTCAAACTTGTCGTTTGAAGTCTCTCATGTCTCTATGGGTTTCGAGTGTCTTTCTTAGGCTTCCTCTCTGGCATAGCTCAATCCTGCATATCGAGGTAGTTCCACCACTTGGATGGGATTCAAAATGTCTTCATCATTAACTCCTATGCCCTTTCCTTCATATCCCATCTTCTTCATTTGCTTCAAACCAATGCCTTTGGTGTGCCTTTCAAATGCACCAAAATCATCATTAAAATGAGAACACGAAACTGAAGAATCACTAACATTGTTTACCTCAATCAATGATTTTGGGGTGGATGCTGATGACTTCACTAAGCCTTCAATGCACTTCAACTTTTCCAAGGCCTCTTATGTGGCTTGTATGTGAAGCTGCAATCCCTGCTTCTCCTCTTCTGATTTTTGTAGTAGCCTTTTTAGTTCAACATTTTCTACTTGAATGCTCTGGTTGATCTCCTCAAGTTCTTGGAGCCATGCATTCTTTGATGTTCTACCCATCATTGGTCCAACACCTGCAATCCCAATAGCTGTGATCTTCATCTCATCACCTGAATCAGAACCTAGGTCATGTTTCACTATTGCAACCATTTTCTGCTTCCTTTTTTTTGGCATACTACTTAAGCTTCAAATTTGGATGCAGTTTTCAACAATGCTCCTCATCATGCCCTTCTTTCTCGCAATGAGAACAAGAGGGATTTTCTTCCTTTTTCTTTGTTGTCATTGTCTTCTTTGGATGGTCGTCTTGTTCATGCTTTCCCCTACTTTCAAGATGAATTGATTTCACACTAGCTTCATCCAAATTATTGGGATCAAACAACAACAATGAATGTTGAAGATAATTGTGCAAAGCACCAATATATTTCACCAATGTATCTAGTAAGTCTAAAGGAATAGTCAATGCCAATGCTTGCTTCCTAAACTCTTTTATGAAAATTTAAACATAATGACCTTTGCCTTGTCTCAATTTTTTCCACTCCATCATGGCTTTTTTCCAATAACCCAATGGATAAATTGTCCTCTTAATGCAAAAAAAGAAAAAAGAAAAAAGAAAATAAAAAATTAGACCATGAAGAAAGGAGTTTACCATTATGATGACTACCTTTTTGAAGCTTTCTCTCCCACCATACAAGAGTTGTGCCTTCCAGCCAAGGAGATTCCAACTGGATCTTTACCTCATCCTCTTCGATATGTTGTATATGACAATGCACTTCGATTTGTCTAATACAATTTTTTAGATTTTCTGCATTATCTTCTCCAATAAACATGGGCAGATAAATTTCACATCTAACTTAAAAAGTGGCTTTCTAGAAGCATTTCTATGAGGGATATTTGAATGATGAGAATGAGATGATGAAGAAGAAGAGAATTCATTTGAAGATGGAGATGAAGGTTCAGGAGGGACTCCTCCATTTCCTCGATTTACCAAAGCATTGTCCTATGATTTTTTTTTTCTTCTTCTTTTCCTTCTTTGCCACTCTCTTCTCATAATCTGCAAACAATTTGTCTACCATGTCTGCCATCCTATAAAAAGATATATGGAAAGCTTTTTCATTCTTAGTGTGCACATCATCATTCTCCATTTTCTTTCTTCATGTTGCATATCCAATCTCAGGGTCCAAAGACTTGAGTTTTCCTCCACCCTCTTTGAGTTTTCCCTTGGTTATCACCCACATTCATAATTCACATAAAAAGGAAGACTGTTATGATACTAACTTGATCCAAGATCTTTTCTTCATTGATGTTAGCGGAATTGCATAAAAGAGCATCTAAAACCATAAATGTGACACTTTAAGAAGAAGAAACACATAAAGAGATCATAAATGCATTGCACCAATGTTTAATAACAGAGTTCACTCCACGTGGGATACATCTTCCTGCCCAACTTCAAAGTGGAGAGGCCTCTTCATTCATCTCAGCAAAAAGGAGAGCAAGTACATAGAAAAATACATAATTATACCTCAATTCTATGAGTGACCTGAAAATGGGCTGCTCAAATTCCAAGTTTAGTTGCATTAGTGAAATCCATGTGAAATTCTAAGTAAAATGAGTATAAACTCGACCATATTTTGAAACAGTCAACTCTTGACCCTTAGAGAATCTTCAAGATTCCATAACAAAATCTTTGGCAATATTTTAAAGAATATTCCTTAGGAATATTCTTTCATTTTTCGTGCTCGCGTGAGGCTCTGCCCCCTGATTCCTAAAGCCCCATCCTAGTTACGCTGATCTGTGGTAGTGTTCCGCTCTCGACCTCCCATGGCTTGTCCATCGAATGAGAAAGGGCGAGTTTAAATGGTAATGAATCGACATATAAAACAAAGCCCATTGGGTTGGCGGGTTGGCTGGCACAATATATTTGGAATGTTGGTTCTTGATGGGTTGTGGGTTTAAACCGTCAAAGCCTATTCTGGATTGAAACAATCTAATATAAACTGTCATTGTTAACATTAAAAAATCGTCCGCCATATATATACTATATATTTTTAAAACTTTTTGTTAACTGACCATTGAACAATCATTGAGTTTGATCGATGTCGCCAAGGGTTGGGCCTTTTTGGCCACCAACAAGGTGCCACGTGGTGCCATTTTATTGGGCCACGTGGTCCCATGCTATAGGGCCAAGAATTTCCATCAACTTTAGCGGATGCCACCATATTTGGTGGTTCTGCCAAATTTAAGCATAACTAAAACACTTCACCAGATTTATCCAAGATCCACCAAAAGTAGCCGTCAGCTTGGTTAGACCATCAATTTGGTGATGCCCCAAATTTATTTGTTGGCAACTAAATTTGTCCTTTTTGCCAAGTTTAACTGGATCTTTAACTTTCGCATACGAACTCCGATTGAGGTGTCGTTTGTGCCGTTGGATTCCTTGCGATGAGATATTTGATTTGATGTTGGTTTCAATGAGATTCAATGATTTTTATTTTTAGGCCTTTTGGGATCCTCTTGGATCATCACACACATAGAACCATCTTACCATGGATTTATCAAGTATTAAGAGGAATCAAATCTTTTGAGTTCCGTGTCTCTTTTAAACTATGAAATGTAAAGTTTTGTACTTGGAGAGATATGATCTCTTTTAGTGCTTGATAGGTTTCAAGGTAAGATGTGTGTGTGTGTCAACTTCATGCTCATTAAGGAAAAATTTACACATTTATTTCATTTTGAGCAACATACCAATAAAATTTTCTAAGCATAGGTTTTTTTTTTTTAATTACTTTATATAATATATACATAGTTGACATTCAGATATTTTATATTTATTTTAATTACTTTATAATAATATATACATAGTTGATATTCAAATATTTTATATTATATTTTTAATTACTTTATATAATATATATATTTTACTTAACATGGACATCGAAATATTTTTTTTATCACCTACATTGTCCACACTAAAATATTTATGTCCATGTAATAAAAACTTTCTCTTTCACGACATCTCTCTCACACACACATACATTCATTTTTTTTGTTATTAGTAGATTTTTGAATGCACATAGGAAATCTCTCTCTGTTTCTCTCTCATACTCAGAAGTGAAAAATACCTATAAATGGAGTTAGAAATATTTTATTTTCAATTACATTTTTTCTTTATTTATGTAAGTTCATAAAATAAATTAGATAAAGTGGATATATATATATATAAACTTGATATTGAAATATTGCTTAATATGGATATTCAAATATTTTGTTTAAGCTCTATATTAAAATATTTTTAAATAGTGAAGTAATCACACAGTGTCTTCATATGGAAAAATAAAATTATAAGAAAATATTTTATTTATTGCTAATATTTTTTTACTATTAACATTTATATTTTAAATATTACATATCAATTTCATCTCGAGCAAGAGAGGAATTATACATCTCATTCATAGTGGGGGTGTCATAGAATGAATGAATTACACATCTCCCTCATGCTAAAAGTAATAAATAGTTATAGACAAAATTCTATATTTTTTACTTTAATTACTTTATCTTGCTTTTTATATAAATTTGATGTAAAATTATGTCATTTAAGGTAGATATTGAAATATTTTTATTTATAGTCAACATTGAAAGATTTTATTGTTCATAATAAAATAATTTTTACTATTAATATTTATTGTTTATATTGAGAAAAAAATCTTATTAATATTTTTTAAGTTTTTTAATGTTTAATGTAATGGTTTTTTTAAATGTATTTTTTTTGGTAAATACATAACTTCATATTTCATTTCACAAATACAAAGTACATGATAAATGTTGGGTCAAACATAGCCAAACAAATCTCCTTATGAACCAGGCCTAGAACTAAAAAATGTATCATTGAATATTACAATTCCCAAAAAATTGTATCATTGACTATTACAATTCCCATTCTGCTCAGGACCCAAATACCATGATTCTTTACAAGACTCAAAACAATTAGTGCACAAGAGAATACAAACATACATTTATCACCGCACATAAAAACTATCAAAACTTCCAAACTTTAGTTTATATCCCCATTAGTAGTGGATCCCAAGAAATAAACATCATCAAATGAACAAAATCAACAAACCTCAGCCACAAGGAACAAACAGAATATATTGACAGAATATATTGTTTTGCCACGACCTAAGAAAAATTAGAGCCACAATACTCTTGCATTGTCTTTAAGTGCCACTTTTCGAAAAAAAATCGGTTTATTTTCCAATCTAATTTGTCTAGAATTTGACAAGGATTCATTGAAATCACAAGTTTGATAGGTGAACTCTGCACAATCGAAGTGCCACAGGGGTTTTTTAGGGTGATGAATCCATATATGATGTCAAAAAACTAGTTTAAACAACAGAAATCAAGATTTCACCACAATTTTTCTGGCCAAATTCTAGCTATAAATCCACCTGAAAATCTAAAAAGTCATTTAAAGACAACTGCCAATACTCCATGACGCTTCCATAGAAAATAGCATAAAAAATACTTTATCCATAAATGAGACAACAATTCAGAGAACCATTGAAACTCCACACACCATAAACACGCACGAAGACTAAGAGTGCAAATAGCAAGCGAATACCACAGTAGGTCGTCTAGATATTGCACAACAATGTATCACTAGAAAAATGAAAAACAAAGAAAAATGAAAAACAAAATTACCGGACATCGCCATATTAATCATTATTTGAAGAGTTCAAGGCAAGAGTTTGAACATTATTGGACGGAGGATTAGTGAGATCTCCTGACACTTAATCACTCACAAAACTCTCCACCTCTGCCCAATGAAAGTAAAAAATGTTTATATGAAAACATAGATTGTGAAGCATCTTTTTGATATCTGCTAGTGATGAGAACACACTATAATTTTCCACATGTTTTTCCTTAAAGATGAGATGCAAAAAAATTGTTATTTGATAGATTTAAATCTAATGAACTCATAAAGTACAACCTCATTTTCCAAAATATACCAAAATTTGGAAGCCATTTTGCATCTTCCCCACCAATTCAAAGTTAGAACAATAAGGGCGATCCCCTACCTCCTTATTTTCCAAAACCAAGGTCTCCTTTGGTCAAGGTTTCCATGGCCAAACACAAACTTCCCACTCCCAAGGCTCACACGCCAAGATACAAAACAGAAAAGCCACAACTAAACACGAAATCCAACCAAGAAAGGGAAGATCTTACACCAATAGACATGACGCTTACCACTACAGAGTAAAGCCGAGTGAAAAACAAAGGAAACACATATGCAAACTTTCAACAAAAAGAAACCATAAATGGACGTTGAAGTGTAAACCGTGCCTCCTTACACACAATTCTTGAGTCAAAATAAGATTTTACAATTTAATTTTTCTTTCATTTGTAAATTAAACTCCATTTTCAATTTTATTTATTTATTTTTAACATGGAATCCATTTTCTCAACTTTACATAAGTGTAAAGTTGAAAAATGGATTTTGGAATCCACCTTTTCAACTTTACACTTACCTACATAGGGTTGACACAAATTATTGCCTAGAAAGCCACTTTATACAAGGCAACATAGAGTTGGCTTATGGAGGATAAATGGAGGACAAAATATTTCAATATTACTTAAAGTAATATAATTAATTTATTTTTTTTCCTTTAATAAAAAGATAGGAAGAAGATCGGAATTTTTTTCTCCTTAATATGGAGTAGACAATGATAATTGAAAAATATTAATAAAAAAAAAATTCAAAGTAAATATAAATAAAATATTTTAATGTCCATGTTAAGTATCTATCTCCATATATATTTAAATAAAATCTTATTGACAAAAGTGTTTGTTATAGTTTACTATAATATAAATGTGCAATTAAAAAAGACGTTAACAATAAATACATATTTTAATGTTGACTACAAATAAAATATTTCAATGTTATCTTTAGAAATTGTTTTGTTAGTAAATATTTTCTACTTTTAAGAAAATGTATAATTTATTCATTTTTTAATATCAAGTTGATACATGACATTTAAAAATATTTACAAATGGATCATAAATAAAAAATATATTTTAATGTGCATGCCAAGTAAATTTTATTGGGCTGCTCTACAAACCAGTAAATGTAAAAGCTTTACAACCCAGTATGGGGTAGATCTCACGTAAACATGTAAATGTAAACATTTAACATGTAATGTTTAACCTTTAACATTTTTAATCTAATGTAGGTCCTATTTAAAAACCAATCTAATTAGTATTATGTATAAGCACAATATAAATTTAAAATATAAAGAGGTTTATGAACACTCAAAAAATAAGTATAGTAAATAAATAAAAATATAAATAAATTGGAGATATAGTAAATAAATAAGACCTCTTTTCATACTTACTCTAGAGGTAAGTAAATAAATAAAAATATAAATAAACTAAAGATATGGTAAATAAATAAGACCTCTTTTTATATTTACTCCATAAACCTCTTTATATTTACGAAAACTAGAAAAAATGTTTTATTTAAGTGAAACCTATGCCCCAAATACCATATTTATAAAAGAGGTATGGTAAATAAATAAAAATATAACTAGAGGTATGGTAAATAAATAATTTATATTTACTCCATAATCCACTTTATATTTACAAACACTCAAAAAAGAGGTTTTATTTAGGTGAAGCCTATGGGCCAAATAACATGGGCCAAATTATTATTACTACCATGCAAAAAAATATATTAACCTCAATATTAATAATAATAAAAATAAATATGACACATGGTATTGACCCATGGTATTGAGAACCAATAGTATTGACCCATGGTATTCATGTGGAATGTAGCCTATTTAAATGTAGAAATTAAACCAACATAGATCCACCATTACTCTAAATCTACAAAGGCCTAAGAGGGATTAAATATCTTGATATGCAAACTAGTATAGAGTGAAAAAAAATTGAACCCTCGTCTTGGTAGATTTAAAGTAAAGATAGATCGCTGGTATATAAAACAATTAAAAAAAAAAATTATGGTTAAAACATTTCAAAGGGGCATAAATTCTTCTATGTTCAATTTAGAGTTAGACATATTAAATAATAGTGTAAATTATTTTAGCCTTAAGAATTGAAGAGATATTTACACTGGTAAGGATTTCAATACCCCGTGGTTAACACATTTTAATGATATGTTTTCCAATATGAGGAAAATGTGTAATATTTTTTTGCGTTCTATATGGAGTTCACCCATGGTATATGACATATTAAGAATTGACTTAAATTTAATTGAATTTTAGATTATCATGCTCCTAAAAGATGAAAATTTGAGAAAAAAATTGCATCTCTGAAAATTTAAATTAATGCATTTCAATGCATGATAATTCCAAAATTAAGATAAATCTAATAATGTTTTTGGCTCCACCATGACCACTTCACAGACTGAAAATTATTTTAAACTTAGTCATATAAATTGAATATGAAAATTATTTTAAACTAATGTAGTCATATAAATTGAATCTATCAAAATAATTATTTAAATGAAAATAAAATTGACAAATTCTAATACTTTATGTAGTTATATGTTTTTAACATGTAATTTAATTAATAGATGAAATGACCAATTTTCAAGTATTTTTCTGGTCAATTTTGTTCAAAATCAAACACATATGTTTAAGAATTATAAGTTTAAATTGTTTAAAATGTAAATATGGAGTGCCCCATAGGCTTTGAATCTATTTATACATTCAAAAATATATTTTAAACAACAAGAAATCGAGATTTTTTAAGGTGCAAAATCCATTTATATATTCAAAAATGTATTTTAAACGACAAAAAAATCACAATCTCGTTAGAAATTGTTAGAAATTGTATGGCTAAATTCCATCCCAAAACCCAAAATTATATTGCAAAATTCCGATTCACACAAAAAAAGAAAAAAACAATTTCCTTAATTAATTAAAATACACCTTTTTAAGAATATAGATTTCTCTTAATGGAGATACATGACTCGATTTCCTTGTCATTTGTGAAGTCTACCAACTATTTCATCTTCAAAAACCTTGTTTATTAGATTTCTCTTAATGGAGATACATGACTGTATTTCCTTGTCATTTGTGAAGTCTACCAACTATTTCATCTTCAAATACCTTGTTTATTGAATGATATGTCTGCTGAACTCTGAATAGTATTATTCTATGTTGAGAGTTTCACGACTCTCATTAAAAACCTAGTAAAAATATTCAGTCGACAACATAGGAGAAATTTCGAGTTTTAACCTCCGTCTCGGGGACACACATCATTGGTTTTGGCAAAATTTTGGAGCTAAATCTTCACGATAGCTCCTCCATTCCATCGATTGTAATTTTGACTACGAAACTGTTTAAGACTTTCGATGGCAAACTATTCTTAGGAGCAGACCGTATTTACTAAATCAATTCAACACCGTAGACTCTACTTTTGTCAGTGGCCACTACAAAATTCATCCCTGATATTTTCACAGCCGCATTTATGAATTTCTTCCAACTTGCATTTACCAATTCCTCAACACTACAGAGTCAATATCTTTAACAACTTTGCTTTCGCTGTGGAAGTTAGCCTCTCATGGGACCTTCCGGTTTGCCATCTCAAGTTCCCTACCATTACCATGATAAATGGTGCCCTGACAAGGACATATAGTCCTTTTGGCCTTGACTTTATGTATGGTATATTGAAAATTCCAGGAAGGAATACAAGGGTTTGCGTGCGTATTCAAGCTTATGTATCTTTCTCGTATGATGGCCACCAATTGCCGCTATAGGTCCATAGCTGAGTTGAGGATAAGCTACATCGCCTGCAAAATCAAATTCCGCGATGTCTGCTGCTACAGTTGACTGATAGTTCAAAAACGGAAGAAAAGAAATTACAGGTATGGGCTTCTGTTTCGACAATTTCTTGGGGTTCATGATGATACAGGGTTTTGCATTCTAGGGTTTGATTGGGTCGTCAAATTGAAGTAGCCTTAATCTGTGAAATTTCCCAAAAAGCTGCAATTGGGAATTTTGGATTCTAGTTCTTGTTGTCCCGGAACGAGTTTCTCGAGTTTTTGTTGTTTGGGAAATACCCAAAATTTCTGAGATGCTCGAAACCCCAAAATTATTGGGTTTTAGTAGTTTAATTCAATTCGGTGTAAAGAATGGCGTCCGCAATGTTAATTACAGCTTGGTCCCCTGTTGGGGTATTTGATATGCACGGTTCGATCATCTAATTAAAACGGCCCTTTGCGGCACAATGAATATCCTGAAACGAAAGAAGTTTCAAGGTATTGGCAAGAGTTTTGCTTGATTCATTCGAACATCTGCTCCATGGATGGATGCCAGGAATTGAATGGGCAATTCCTCTCGTTGTCAGGGGTTGCAAGAGCTTAAGAGATGAAGTCTTAAGACTGAAAATTCGGTGAACAAATACAAAGATGAGGTCTTCTCGGATATCAAACCTATTGAATTGGCCCGAAAGACCTCTGAGGAGATTCAAGCAGGCCATAAGGGATATTGGAACACCTTGAGTCTTTTGATCTTATACTGTTGAAACCATGAGCATGTGAAGAATCAGCTCATGTTGTTAGAGAGCCAGATGGTCCATGAGGTGATCAGGGCTTCTGATGATATGGTAAAGGTTTTAGAAATGCTAACTATGGAGAGTAAGAGGGGCAGGGCCAATCAGGCCCGTGCATTGGAGCTCTTGGAAATGATTGCATGTTCAAACAACATTGCATAGATCCCCAGCTATATAACAAGGCAGCTCCAGAAGTTTGAAACAGATATTGAAGAAGCCGAATGAAGAAAGGAGCGTCAGGAAGTGCAATATATGCAGTAGGTTATGGCTCTGCTCTCTCAAGCAGATGCCGAGATGGCATTGGAAACATCTCGCAAACAATATTTGGAATTGAGGCAATATGTTAGCGGATCTCGTGAGAATCTCACTGTCCATGAACCATATTATGAATTCAAGTGTCGTCTGACAGGTAAAGTGATGGATGACCCTGTTCTCATTTCAAATGGCCATACCTACGAGAGGGAAGCGATCTCGTACGAGTTTGCCAAAGGCGGATTGAAGGATCCCATTACAGGCGAAAGTCTAAAGGATGGTGTTTTTACACCGAATCAAGCCTTGTATTACCCTATAAAGCTCTGGAGGCAGCACAATTACATGGCTCGGATTTTAAAGGCAAGAATTGAGCTGGAAAAGCGAAACGACGCTGAGCGAGTAAGGGCGCTTACGGATTTGATGGAACTCTGCAAGGAAAGTGCTAATTTTA
>APFE031604177.1:204058-221999 GCA_000404065.3 Pinus taeda | reverse complement strand
TGGCAAAGAGGGCACAAAATCCTCAGGCACAAAAGTCATTGCATGTAGTCTTGAGGACCATGGACCAGGCACTATTAAACATTTCTCAAGCATGGACATGCTGTTATGACTGATATAATGGCAACTTCTTGGAGAACATTGAGACCCCTCATCATCTTTTATTGTTACATTACTTTATAGCTCAAGGATTGGTCGATGACCAACCACTACCAATCACTTCTCTACGCACGTCCTCTTACATCACCTCAAGAACACCACTGTGCACCATCCAAAGTCATATGAGAATTTGTCTACTATTTTTACTTTGCCAAAAGAGGCCTGCTAGTATTGATAATTCAGATTTAGTTGTGGATGTCAAGTGTGCTTCCTTTGGGTGCATGTTTTTCCTCTTAAAATTCTATGCTCCAGCAGTTTTGCCACTTCTTTTTGCCTGACAGCAACAGTACGGAATAATGAGTTGAAAGCGCTGTGCTTTTCAGTCTTGACATTGATTGCCAAAGACAGTATTCATGGAAAGGAAAAGCTGGTTGAAGCTGGGGGTCTTAAGAAAATCATCAGATATATGGACCGAGGGCCGGATGTTACAACAGCTACCATAACCCTCCTGTCAGAGTTGGTGAAGAGTAAGAATATACTTGAACAGTTGGGTCAAGAATGTGGTGCTATCTTGATGCTGGTTATAGTTTCTGTAAGGGGTAATCATCCAGAATTGGCAACAGATATTGAGAGTATCCTTGATCATCTTTCTTATGATGGTGATTCTTATCATGAAGAAAACATTAAAGCAATGGTTAAGGCTAACTGGTGCAAGCCATTTGCTGACTGTCTTCACAAGGGCTCCCAAGGCTCCAAGTTGGCAATGGTGAAGTGGCTTGCATGTTTTGAGCTTGATGACAATAGAAGAGAAGCGCTGGTTCAACAAAATGTGATTGATGCTTTAGTTGACATGCTGAAGTCTAAGCAGTTTAGATTAGAGAGTCCAGCTCTTGAGGCGTTAAGGAAATTCTCTTTCCATGAGAAATCTAAAAAATGCATTGCAAAAGCAGGTGGAGTTCCCTTGTTGCTTGAACTTTTAAAAAAAATCTCAGTTGGAAATGAAAAAGGATGCCGTAGCTATTTTAGCAGATTTAACCATGAAGCATGGGGCATCTTTTCTTCTTTATGAAGATGAAACCCCAATTGAACCTCAAATGATAGTGGAAGTTGTTATGGGGAATCTAATAGCCAGTTTACATACTGCAGAAAATGCAGTAAAGGTGCTGTTACATTTGACAGAAATTTCAGATGCCAATGAAGTAATCGAATTGATCAAGGACAATGATCATGGCATTCAAACATTTTTGGGCTATATCAAAATTGGAACGCCACCACTGCGGGATCATACGATAGAATTGGTATTCAACTTGTGCCAAAAGGATGTAACTGTGATATCTTTTGTAATGAACGATCATGACTGTTTGAAAGCACTTCTGCAGGTAATAAAAAATGGTTTAGTTGAGGGCAATGTTCAAGCTTTTGCAGCAGGAATTCTTTCAAAGATTCCATCTTCTGATGATAACCTGAACAGGCTTATGACTACTGAAAATGTGCTTCCGGCATTGGTAAAGATGGTTTCTGGGAAAAATCTTGAAGGCCAAGCGAATGCTCTGGGGACTTTAGTGAGGTTTACTGATTCGAGTGATGTCCAATCTCAGCGGTCCTTGATTGAATTAGATCTGGTTTTATCTCTTAGACAAGCGTTAAAGGATGGAACTGTACCAGCAAAAATTTGGGCATGCAGGATCTTGGAAAACATTTCTAGGAGCACCACAAAGCTAAACAGAGAACCTAACAAATGGGGTTTCAATCTTTCCAGGAAAACTTCTCTAAACTGCAAACTTCACAAAGGGAAATGTAGTTTAAAGGACTGCATTGTTGAGGCTGGAGTTGTTCCTGATATTGTGGAGACCCTGAAGAACCAAAACCCAGAAGTTGTTTTAGCTGGATTAAAAGCTTTGGAGACATTATTGTTAGAGGAAAACATGTTAGAGGATGGTATACAGATATTGTATAAATGTAAAGCCATTGATCAATTGTTTCCATTGGTACACTTGGATTCTCATACTTGCTCTGAAAAGTGTGTGGATCTACTGGAAGTGATTCTCAGGTTCCCACACATGAAAGGTGCCTATGGGCAGCTGGTTCAGAGGTCTTTGGCTGCTGTTTCTGCTTGCAGGGTACCGTCACTACAACAGAAAGCTCGTAAGCTGCTTCGACAATTGACGATCCCATCATAATCTGAAACATGCACCATAAGATGGAGAATTTTGTTCAGTGGACATATTCTTGAACTATAGTTTCAAATTCTATTTCATCTTCCAATAGAATCCTACTGAATTTGTGAGATGCAGGTTGAAGTATGCTGGAGTGTTTACTTAGTCTCCAAACAACCGTCTCAGAAAATGAAGATCACAATATTTTTTGCTCTGGAGGCTCTTGAACTATTTAAATCTTCCAGTTTTAACTGAAAGAATACTTTGACGGAAAAGTCACTTATTCTGAATCATATAAGACAAGGTCGTGTCTTCTGTTGAGGTCAATTTTAGAATCATATTCAAGATGATGGGAACAGTTAGAAGCAAATTTGTATGGTTGAACGGGTAGAGTAAATATATTTGTACATAGAGATATATGTTACTGTCTTGCCCAAGTTCAGATCCATTATAGAGGCTTTTCAAGGGAGAAAAGCATTTCCAGACCCTTTAGCTCGTGAATCTAAGAAATCTTATAGCAGGTTGAATATGATATGTTATTTGTAGAGGCAAGTTCCTGCTACCTTTATTGTACAATTATTCTGTAATCTTGGGTTTTGTTGCCTTGAATGGTATATTATAGCATATATGCATGCTACAATATTTGTGTTCGATATATTTTCTGTAATTTCGAAAGAAGTTCACACTTCACATCGGAAGAAGATCATAGCTGGCAAGTCAGTTGTGTCCTGTGATGTGTTTTGCGACAAGTCGCTAGTTAGGACCACCCTCTGTATTTTGGTTTAAAGTAAATATACTTTATAGCATTTCAGTAGAAAAACATTCCAGTGGGGAAATTTTTGGTTTAGTCCTTTTAATCTTCTAGATTAAACTCTTCTCTTCTTATCAGCAAATATTTACATGGTTGAATGTCTCATTGATATGGCCTCTATTCTAGATATTTGTTATATTTTCTTGATTGAATATATGTTATATAATTTAATTTTGGCTTCTGTTTTATTAACTAACGGAAAAGTTTGGAGTCGCAGTTCTTTGCTTTGTGATTGCAAAGAGGTGGTTGCTCTGGCCTGATAATCTGTAGATATTTGGGTACATGTAGATATCCTGTTACAGTCATCTCCTGCACATTCAGATGGTGAAGATAATAGCAAAGATGTGTTTGGAGTCTAATCAATAATTTCATCTCATTATCTAGTAGATCTGATTTGGATGCACATGCTCTAATCATTCTTAAAAGTGATATACTCATGTCTATGAATACGACATTTAATGTCTATAAATACTACACAAGTTCTAGGTTATATTAGTCCTAACCGAAGTTGTTATATATTGATTTTGAATTGCTAAAGCACAGAGTTCAACTGTAACTCCATGTTCATTAGGCACTCACTTTCAAATGCAACTCTATGCTGGTTAGGCACTCATTTCCTCATTGTGATCTGGGAGGGAGGTCTTTACTGTCTGCTCATGAATTTTGATCTGTTTACAATTTATGGTGAACATTTAGATGGGACTTTTTTTATAAAGCTGCATGTGGTGTCTATTAATAATTTTATCTAATTATTTATTAATTCTAATTTGGACATGTGATCAAAGCACCTTTAAAGTGATATAGTCATTCTCGAAGTATTACACTAATATTAGATATGATTTGGGGACACATTATTATTAAGATATAAAAATGTGTTTCCCCATAAAACATCGTTTAAACCCTGAAGTTCATAAAACATCGTTTAAACCCTGAAGTTCAAGACTTGAAAACTGTCAAAATAGAAAACTATACTGAAAAATAGGAAACTAATAGGAAACAATGTTGTGAGTCCAGGTAGAATAGGTAGATAGCCATTGATATCCACCTGGATTAGTTCTCCCCCCTTCAGAAGCAATGGTCTCTATTGCATTGAGTGTCTCCATGAGATGATGAAACCTCTGTTGAACTTGGTCCCTGGTGAGCCACTTACCTTGAGTAGGAGTTGGCTGGCTTTGACTATCCGATACAGTTGTATCCTTTGTTGTTGATTGTTCTTAATCTATTACCAGCCATGTGGCAGGGTTTCCTAGGTGTTGGATGCCCTAACTAAGAGCAGATCCTACAACAGACTTGGTCACTCGTGCACTGTTGGAGGAAAGCATGAGAGTGGACCAAGTGTGGATAATTATTGGGCATTTATGGTATGTTGGAGGACAACGTGATAGTGTCCAAGTTGGAGCCCAGTGTGCACCATCTTCATGGACTTAGGTGGTTGCTAGAGTGGTAGTTGTTGAGCTCAAGGGTCTGATAAACCAGGAGAAATTTGTGGAGCCCTAGACTTGTGTTTGGAAAATGACTTCTACAACAGATGATGGGAAATCCTCCTAGCCCGTGTTTATTGTGGGAGATGAACATCTTGCACTGATAAGTGGCAGCTCCCTGTGCCCTATGATTGTCTTCATTGGAGCAGCACAGGAAGACCACAGTGCGCTGAAGTCCTTGAGTAGATGAGGAGCAACAATGAGCAGATTGAGAGTTGTTCACAAGTGAAGCTGTGAAAAAATTGATACGAGTCTCGATGTGTTGTGCTCTTGATGGACTAAGGAACAACTAGTCAATAGATTGATAGCTAAGGTTCAATGACCAGATGGACTTGGACCGTTGATAGAGGTAACGCTGCAAGTTAGGAGTCGAAGCACTGGGAAGGTATAGGGTATGACCAAAGCAGTTGTGAGGAGCTCTACATCAACTAGACAATCATAGTATCTTGTTGAGGGTAGATTGGTCTTCTATGCATTGAAATCGAGCCCCAATTTTATATTCTTGTAATAGTGGATATTTGAGGGCCATTATCCCTGGTACGAGAGCCCTAGACTATTGTATTATATGTCGATTAATATAATGAAGTTGAGTTGAAAATTGAAAAAAGTCATCTATATTTTGTGCACTAATAGATTTACTGTTGTTTATATTCTGCTATGTAAAGTAGTATTGTTGTGATTCTTAGTTTGGTAGCGTCAAAAATTCTAAGATTCTATCTTAGACCCAAGATCACGGAATAACAACACAACCTGGGTTGAGGTAGAAAACTGCACTGTCTGGGAGCTCAAGATGAGAGGCTGAGGGGACATGCATTGGATTAGCCTTTTGTGTAGTTCTAGAGAACAGATGAGCCCAGGTGACTATGTAATTGTGCAGTGCAAGATCTCGGGGCTAAGGCTTGAACCTTGAGACTATGCAATGCACAATTTAGGCTGCACTGAGGGAAAAAATTGCACATTTCTTGGGGCCAATGAGGCATGCTAAGGGGATGGACATTGAGTGAACACACTGTGTAGTTTTGGGAGACAAGGGAGGTTGAGTTATCGCGCAACTGCGCATATGAGGAGCTTAAGGGATGAGGTTGGGCATAGAGATTGTCAAGTGCACAATTGAGGCTAGGATAGGAGAAGGAATTGCGCAATTTTGGAGGTCAAGGTCAGAGCTTGAGCATAAAAAATGTGTCGTGCAACATTTCTGGGAGGCAAGAACTACACATTTCACAGTGCCAAGGGGTAAGGTCACAACTAGAGGACTGAAACTACACAGTGCACATTTCAGGGAGGTCGGGTGAAGCTAAGTTGCTTGGTTGGGAATCCTTTCCATAAATCGCTAAGTGTGAGACTGATGTGAACAATGATAAGACTTCGACTGTGATCACACACTTAGAATACTTGATGACTCAACCAACATATATCATTGATGACACATGAACAATGCATTTCTCTCTGTGTGACAACTTTACAACAAGTTGCGATAAGTTAGACACTTATGATACACTTTACGATGACCGTGACGACACTTGTGCGACAATGCTTAAAACTTTGGGAATGGGTGTGATCGATGTTTACATGGTTAGACCAACTCATTCACACAGAGATAACCCCTTGAAACCACCAGAACAAACATTCATACATCATGCGATAACTAGCATGTGAAAAATACGACAATTGCTAAAGTGCGAACGACTCTTGTAATATGTGAACGATAGTGAAAGTAACACATGCCAGAGCAAAGATAACATGAAAACGACACTAGTTAGAGTGAAAGCAAGCGAAAGTGATCGTTAAAAACATGAAAGCGATACTCGCAAAAACAAAATTGTGCTAGAGCGACAGTTTGCAAAAATCACCAAAATAGAAGTACAAACACAACTATAATGTGAGATACTGGGGTTGTCAGTGTGCACTAACTCTTGAAATGGATTGGACATCGCACATGAACAATCTTGATGGAACATGCTATGCTTTCCAAGCTTGCATAAAAGAATGCACTCATGAACTTTTCGCAGACTGAGCATGTGTGAGCAAGTGACTTTGACACTTCTGATCCAAGAAGGGAGCTTAAAAACATTAATTGACCAAGGAGTGACTATGAAACGACTGATTGCAAGATCCATAGTAAGCAACAAAATTTGAGTGTATGCAAAGTTTTAAAAAATGTTTCTCACAACAACAACATCACATTACCCCCACCACCCGTACACACATATATAATATATATAATATATATATATATATATATAATATTAAAAAATATTAAATCTTACTTAAAAATAAATAAATAATTAATTAATTAATGAAATAAATTTGATATGATCTAATCTACCTATTATGTACAATTTTTTATTATACTTTAACAATAAAATAGTTATAAAATATACACAATCTTATACAAATATTAATTAACTTAGATATAATAAAACTCCTAAACTTTGGTGCAATATATTAATTAACTTGAATGTCCATGTGAGCTCCTTTTAAATGGATCCATGAATACAAGTATATTATCACAATACAATTAATTAAACATAAATAAATGTTCAAATAATATTTTATAAATTATTCAATAACACATTTTAAATTAATACAATATTTAAATAATGAATTAAAAGTTGGTAATTTTATTATTATTATTATAAATTTATAATTAACAAAATACTATAAAAGAGATTTATCTAAAAAAATTACATTCTTAGTTCATAAAGAAAAGACTAAATTATGCAGGTTTTTGTTTGTAGCGAAACCTATGTAGTTGTCGAGCTTAAGCTCAACCATGAAACAAAAGCTGATTATAGCCAAGATAATTTGTTGTCTAGTCAAGAGTATAGACATGTCCAAGGATGCACCAGAGCGATTCTGCAGTGGGTATGGACATATCCATACTATTTGATAGTCTGCACAGTCAAATATAACGTGGAAAGGGTAGAGGCATTCCTTTGGTTTATAAAGATGTGGTGGAACGATTCCTCATTGTCTGATCCAAGCATGGATTGCATTGTTAAGGAGACACAAAGCTAAAAAATGTGGATGTTGACCATGGATGAATCCATTGTGTTGGGATGGGGTATCCCAGGTCGAAGTTTTGTCTAAATTTTGAGTCATTTTTGATGTAATATTGAAAAGTTTCCGCATTTTGAGGAGTGGAGTGCGAATAATGTAGAACGTTAAGTGTTGAGAATGCAACAAGATGATGGAGCTTAGTGGAAAGAAGTCGCCTTCACTAAGTGGGCCCGCAGGCTATTTTTGGCGCAAAGTCTATTTTTAGACATATGGATCATGGTCTATGAGTTGCAGGATGGTATTTGTGGATGATTGGTCAAGTTGGTAAAAATAGATGGACTTCTATTTTTAGACATATGGGCGGAGTCTATTTTTAGACTGTCGGGCTAAAAATAGAACAATCGAATATTATTAGCTCTTAATAATATTTGGACTATAAACATTATCTTATCCTCTTGGAGCACTTCAGTTCGAGCTACAGATGTGGCACATGCAACCGCCAGAAGGAATATGCTTTTCTTATGGGTCAGTTGAGCTATTGCATGATGGACTTCAGTTAGAACTCAAGTGATTGAGTTTTGGTGGAGTTGATTGAGGAGTTGATGGAGTTGTGTTCAGTTTGACTTAGTTGAACTAGTTGTATTTACTCTAACTAATGAATACACTAGTGATGAGTGATGTGAATTAATTATTAAATTAATTCACTAATTATTAACTCATAAATTAACTAAAGAATACATCAGTTAACTCAGTGCATGGACAATTCAATGGAGACAAGTGTTAGAGGTGAGTGAAAGGGCAAGAAAACTGTCAGTTGTGACTACAGTTGTGCATGAGATTTGCAAAATCAATGGATTGAGTATTTCCAATGAGGATTACGTGGTTCAGCCAAGGGAAATACGAGTTTGGATCAGCCATTCTCATCCATTCTCATGCAGGATTGCGCAGTGGAGGCAGGCAAGCAGCGGAGGAGATTTGAACCTATGATTGATTCAGATCTGAGCTAGTTTGTGTGTAACAGGTGGAGATAGTACTAAGTACTTGTGAGGAGTATTGTACTATGTAATGTTACATGTTCTCAATCAATATAATATACAAATAGTTGGAGGTTTTCAGCTGTATGCTTTCCCCGTGATATATTGTGTTGATATGTGTGATTGATGCTTTAATGTGCGCATGCGATTGTTTCTGAATACTGCAAATTGATGATCAATAATAGAGGAGGTTATGTATTATGCATGCATTCCGCAAATAGTGTATAATCAAGATAATATCTGTGAATAAGTGTTATATTATTCAAAATTTCTACCTTGAGTTCAATATGTCAAATGATGCAAAATGAAACTGAGCCTCCTCTATTTATAATTCATGGCCTTCTTTTCCCATGTGGGCCCCCTCCAACAAGAAATTTGACTTTCCCTCCTTATCCATTCAAGCTTCCCTCTAAGCTGGTGCGTATTTCCTCATATAGGTGGCCCCTACATTATGCCAATAAAACATTTCGGCGCCTTTTTCCTTCCTCAGTCTTTTCCAAAAATTGCATGGGTTCCATGCCCTCCAAAATTGTCAAAATTATAAAATAGATAAACTTGTAACAATTTAATTTACGAGGGGACATTACATTTATGGTAATTGGATCAATAATCCCTAACCTATTTCATGCCAATTAAAGGAAACAACCAACATGTTCATGATAGTTTAGTTCATTGCTTTTAATTTTTGGTCATTTTGGATATGGTTGAGTCATAATATCTACTTGGGTGATAAGTGATGTTCTCTAATTACTATTTTTAGAGCATCTTTCTTTGGAAAACTATTTAGTATCATTAAATCATTTATCACATCATCCAATCTTTGTAGTGAAAATTTATACTTATTATGATGGTATTTGTCACTTTAAACTTTGTACATATCTTTCATGATCCACGTTTCACTCATGTGAACAACATAAAAGATGCACCTTTTGAAAAAATCATCAAATTTCCTCTTTAATATTGTGCTCTCCATGAGAGTCGTTTTGTGTGCTACTTGGTTGAACAATCTTGCATTTCGAACCAAGTCTATTGATGACACTATTTCCCTCTTTGGAAGGAGTACATAGATCAAATATTACACAATACATGAGTATACTCATAAAAAATTTCTAACTTTCATGTAAAACTACAACCTATAGGCTTCCACTTCCTTCAACAAGTCATAATAATCCTTTGTTTTGTTTCATCACACATACAAACTTCTTTTGTGTAGTAGAAACATCTCTTTAGGATCTTCATTCATCTTGGTAGTCATTGAAATTTCTTCCCATTTTCAAGGTGGTGTAGTTGTTCTTTCTTCTATAATCTATCACACTCAGCATAAGGCCACAACGTTCGCAATGACAACTTGTAAGAAACCATGGTTAAACCGTGATAAAAGTATAAATATCAATACTCTCTTACATGAAACAACAACCTAAACATATTTGAATTTATGACCTAATAACGTTTTTGAAAATCAAACCATCTATATGGTTATGGGTGTTTCTGATATGATAAATTAACTTCTTTATCATTTATGCAACTACCATATTATCTATATTATTCCTATCAATAATAACTTTACAACACTTACCTACTATTTTGTAGTTGGTCTTGAGGGTGTTGTTCCTCAACTGCTCCTTCTTTAAAGCTTGTCATTAATTTTCTAAAGTTGTCATAGGTCATAGCATGATCGCATTTACCTTATTCCATTTTGGAATTAGTGTTCTTTTCATTCAAGTTTCTACCTGCACCAATGCATCTCTTGATTCACTTTGCACTCACTTTTCCATTGTGTATAATATAGGTCCTTTTAATTACCTTTCTAATTGTTTAGAAAGACAACCAGAACTTAGTGAATTTAATTATCAACCGACATTCAAAGATAACTTACAAACTATTGTGCACTATCTACGCTAGTAAAATTGGTAGTTACAGTATTCTAAATGAATGTCACATGGTAAGATATTGATATTATTTCAGAAGACAACAAAACAAATCCATATGACACTAGCAATCAAAACCAATCTTGAAGGAAAGTAAAATGACCACTTTGCATGAAATTAAGCACACTTGCTAAAAAGTAAACAAAGTAGCAATACAAGGTGACTTGTTCAAGTGTTTTAGATAATATTGAATTATGTAACAAAGATGCACATGAAATGTAGTAGCTAAAAAATAAAAAACTATAAGAGATTCAAACCAAGTTGTGTTATAAACAACACACCACAGAGACAATTGGAATTTTTGGAAAGTGGGATAAAGTGAAAATTAAATCTGAAAATAAAGTAATTCTTTAACTACAAAATAAGCATTGTAATGTTAATTGAAAATTTATTCTTGTATCATTAAAATAAAATGAAATCTACAACTATATTTTCATATGAATTGTAACAATAACCAAATCACATGTTGGATATGTAAGAGTTGTAGTTGTATATGCATTCAAGAGTTGCAACAATATGTAAATAATCAGATCAAATATTAAAATTGCAACATTGTGTAAATAATAGAATTAGAGTTGCAACAATGTGTAAATAACATAATCGTAATTACAACAGAGGAATGATTGAAAATAAATAAATGCAAATAAAATTATAGCTACACTACAATGTATAGATAATACCTAGATAAGGAGGGGCACCTACCTCCTTAAACTAGCTACTGATTAAAGGAACAAAAATGAACTAACCAATAAACACACCATCAATTCAAAATAGAACATAATAAGAACTTACATTACAGAAGTTAAATTACAACTACAAACTAACAAAGTCTCTCAAAATCTAGATTTCAAATTTTGAGTGATTATTATGTTCATCTATGGTTGTTTAACTTATACAAATATTCAAAATATATTAAGAGTTTAATAGAAAATCATGAAAATATTATCGTTCCATCAATTTACAATTAATTCCTTCAGAAGATAGAAATTCATGAAAATGTTGTCTTGATCAGTTGTGTGACAAGTGGCATCTAAGCCACACTTTCCTCATGGAGCAACCAATTAGCCTTGTCACTTTCTTATGTTAGGATATTGGTTGGTTTACCAATCTAGGTGATTTTTTGGAAAAAGCTATGTGGATAAGATGATGTGGTGTATTGATCTGAAATGGGGCACTAAAGGCTTCTTGTCAGCTTACAAGAACCTCTCCCACTCCAAAGATTAAACAATTTCCAAGATCTATGCTTATGATTGATAATTTGCAGAAATAAGCACTAGAAATAGGTGTATGCTTGTGTTTGCCTTTAACTACTTAATTGCCTTAAGTTTATTTGCTTAAACTAATATATAAACACACATAACAGTAAAATGCAGTAATTAAACAAACACATAAGACAACAATATAATATGGAGTTCACCCTGATATCTTGGGCTACGTCTCCTTGAGCTCTAATAAAATCGACTAGGCTCTTTGGGATTATGGCTGAATTCTTTTACAAGCTCCATGTTCAACTCCATAGGTTTACAACTATACCTATGGGCTTAGAATACCATCTTACCCCTATCTTTCCATACTTTGTAGACAGATCTAGGATTCTGTGGACTAGACTCCTTTAATTAGTGCTATGAGCTATCTTAAGCTCTAGCTTGCACCAACTCCCTCAGAATTCTATTAACTATCTCTAGAACTCCTTCTTCTATCTCCAACACACATCAGACATTAGCAGTAGCTTGATCATTTGATCTCTTTGTTGTTCTGAACTTCACTGCAACTTCATGCCTTGTAGAAGTCCATTGAGCCCTCTAGTTCTGTGGCTTTTCCTTCAACCACTGGTGGCTATGCCTCTGTCAGCGATATGGCTCTGCCTTCCAACCTCTAGTGGCTATTCGAGCTTCTCTTACTCTGCACCAAGCATCCTCTACTTTGCAGACTACCTCTGGCATACACTCAACATCCAAGCATCTCTGAGCTTCTCAGAGCATTACTATGCCTGAGCCTTCAAGAATCCCCTTTCCCTATGCTTTCTATGTTTTTGTAACCATTTGATTATGCCTCTTTGAGCATGGAAGGCCCATCATATTCCAAAGAATCCTTTTTCCGATTGAAAGGAATGGAAACACGGGGTAACCCAATCATTTTGCCTTCCTCCTATAGAAATCCTGAATTCAAACACGTAATGGAAATACACTGAGAAATGCACGAAAAACACATTATTAGCCATTCAACAAGACTTCAAATAATACAGAATCACATCTATATCTCTCTCAGGTTTGTGTTCTTCACCTCTCATTGCAAATCGCATTGCCCATGGCCAAACACCAAATATACAAAAATACATTGAAAATATGAAAATCCGGATTTCAAAATTTATGCAATCGCACTTATAACCATATCAGGTCCACACCCTGATCGCAAATCACAATTTCACGTCACATATGTCAACGACCCTTTACATGGTTGCAATCATGATCGTCGATCGCCAATCGCCGACCTCGGCGCATCACATATCCCAATCATTGTGTTCATCATATGCCGCCACTTGACCCTCCGAAATCCGATTAGCGATTAATTCTCGACCGTTGATCTACTCCTCAATCCGACGGTCGATATTCCATCGCAATCGCTTTATCGGCCTGATCACAATCGCAATTTGCAATGGCCCGAGGCTTATACAACATCCCATGGACTGTTCCGATGTGATATACATCGCCAATCGCCAATCACTGATCCCGCTTTATTGTAATCGCAAATCGGCTTGCCCGGGGTTTCGATATCACATGCAACCCTTCCTCCGATGTGATATATCAGAGATCACTAATCAAGGGTCCTTAATTCCTTTGGTCCAAGTCCTCCCTTGGAACCTTTCCGATGCAACATTTCCTTAAGGAACACATATTTTCTTTTAAGTCGCTTTATTGCTTATCCAACTCGGATTTACAAAGGATTTGTGCCATTTAGCACCTTTTACCTCTTATATGAAGTCTTTTAGACTTATAGGTTTATCCAAGATCCATTTTGGATCATGCCTTCCCACTAAAAAGCTTTTGGACTCCAAAAGACTAATATACTAATCTGAATAGTAAATGAGAGTACCTCACCCTCTTCTTTTAGCCTCCATACACTTGCCTTGCATAGTGCCTCTGAACCAAAGCCTTTAAACACTTTCCTTATTGGATGTGCTTGTCCTCTTGGGGAGAACTGTCTTCCTCCTTGAATTCCTGTAGAACTGTCTTCCTCCTTGAATTCCTACAGAACTCCTGCTGAGAAGGTCACAGAAGGTAGTTTGAACTTCTCTACCTTGATCATTGATCTAAGGTGGCTCAAACCAATGTGAAGTTACATCTACTTCACAAACTTTTAATTTGTACCTGTTTGAAATACTGAAATTTTAATTTGTACCTGTTTGACATACTGTTAACAACAACTGTTAACAACAACGGGATTACAAACAACAACTGGATGGCCTAAACTCTTGCTTCAACAAAAGAAACATATTTCACATCTTGTGAACACCTCCATGTCTTTACATCTGCATACAAATGATTGACTAGATAACAAGCCAACCAAACATGCCTTTAAAACAATTGACCCTTCAAGTCAAGCATGTAGAAAAGATCTTTAGGATTCTTTTTCAAAGATGAAACACTTCATCATCATCTCCATCTTGGAGACCAAATCAACTTTTCCCAAGTCAATATTACATGCATGTTTAAAACAAAGTAATCAACCCTTCAAGTTAATCACACATACATGTTCAAATATAAGGAAATCATCAACATCCCTGTGTTCATGCACATCATTCTCATGCATACCTTTCATCCTTAAACTTTTTCTTAAGCACACTGTACTTTCGAAGCTAAAATGAATATAATGTTGCAACAATAAAGTGAGTCTCCTACTCAACTTTTCCAGTCACCTTCTTGGTAAAACCCTGCAACTTGCATTCCGTTAACAAACAAATTCTAATAGATGCATTATATCAATAGACATGCAATCTTAATTGGAAACGAATTCTAACCATTTCTTACCAATCCATTTCAAATGTGCTACCTTTTTCTGCACATCAGCATCAACATGTGGATCATCTTGAAACACATCATTCGTGGAAACTTCCTTTCCTTTTTTTCCATTTTCTCTTTCCATCTTCTTCAACTTTTGTGGAAGCATTATTGGATTCAGAGTCCAACATTTTGCAGTAACATGTCCTTGCGTATGGCAGTAAGTGCAATGCATGTGCACCTTCTTGACAACATGATTTTCCTTGTCTAGTAGACCTTTGGCTTCTTACTTCTGTTCCTTCAAAAGTTTCCTGTATGTGGCCATTCTCTTCCAACATCTAGAAACAATATGGTTATCCAAACCACAAAAGGAACATGCAATTCTTTTCCAATGCCTATGTGGAAATTTATCATGCTTTACATAATCAAAAGGAATATGATTAGAACCATATTTATACCCTTCTTTTTCACCTTTATTACCTTCATGAGGAGGTTAATCAAATGAGGAAGTGGCTCCCTTTGGAACACCATCAATCTCTTCAATGCTTTCAGAGTTTCCACAACTCTCTAGTTCAAGTGTATGCTTATGAACACATTCATCCTGCAAATGATGTTTCAAGCTACTGCATTCCCCATGAATATACTATTTACACTCTTGAGGTAGAAGACTTGAAATGAAACTCCTTCTTGGAACTGTTTCAATGGCCTTCATGGCAACTTTGGAATTTTCTCCATAAGACTGTCCATAGCCAAGACCCAAATACTTAGGCCTTTCCTTAACCATTATTGGCTCAACAATAACTTGTTCATGTTTGCCCAAATCTTTTCCTTCATAGCCCATCTTGGAAATTAAATTGGACCCTATGCCTCTAGTATGTTTTTCAAAAGAACCAGTATAAACATTCTTAGAGGAAATTGAAGACAAACTGGAATTATTTACCTCTCCTTCAAGCTTATACTTAACTAAGGCTTCTTTGGCAACAAAGAGTTGTGTCTCCAACTCATGCATCCTTTCCAGGTTCAAATTTGCAATATGAAGTTATTTATCCATTTCTTGCAATTTGTCAGAAAGCAACTGCTCTCGAAGTATGATGCTCTTCCCTCCATCGTCATACATTTCTCTCACCATATCCATCATTAGGAACAAGTCTTGCTTCATGTCTTCATCAAAGAATCTTGTGATGAAGGAGGAATTTGAGGATTCACTTATAGAAGTTGTCATTATGAAAATGAACAAAATAACTTCAAACAAGATTAACAAAGAGCTTATTCAAGCAACCTTTTGCAACAAACCTCTTATGCTTCAAGGATTGCCTTGATGTCCTTTGGGATAAGAAGAATGCCTTTAGCCTCTTCCTTCTTGTCATCTCTTGGACTTAGCTAATACTAGCTTTCACCTCTGCAAACTCACACAATAGTCAGTTTACAAACAAGCATACAATCAATCCTCGACTGTTTAAACACATTTCAAGTTAAGAAAGCAAATAGATTTCTCTATCAATCAAGCATCATGATACCACCTACTCTGGTTTAATCTGCTCTGATATAACCAGCTTTCATATCAACTTCTTTGAAGGTGGGGTTAATCAACCTGATGCTCTGATACCACCTGATCTAAAATGGGGCACTAAAGGCTTCTTGTCATCTTACAAGAACCTCTCCCACTCCAAAGCTTAAACAATTTCCAAGATCTATGCTTATGATTGATCATTTGTGGAAATAAGCACTTGAAATAGGTGTATTCTTGTGTTTGCCTTTAACTGCTTAATTGCCTTAAGTTTATTTGCTTAAACTGATATATAAACACACATAACAGTAAAATTCAGTAATTAAACAAACACATAAGACACCAATATAATATGGAGTTCACCCTGATACTTGGGCTACGTCTCCTTGAGCTTTAATCAACTTGACTAGGCTCTTTGCGATTATGGCTGAATTCTTTTACAAGATCCACACTCAACTCCATAGGTTTACAACTATACCTATGGGCTTAGAATACCATCTTACCCCTGGCTGTCCATACTCTGCAGACAGATCTAGGTTTCTCTAAACTAGACACCTTCATTTAGTGCTCTGAGCTATCTTGAGCTCTAGATTGCACCAAATCCCTCAGAATTTCTGGAACTCCTTCTTCTATCTTTAGCACACATCATACATCAGCAATAGCTTGATCATTTGATCTCTTTGCTATTCTGAACTTCATTGCAGCTTCATGCCGTGTAGAAGTACATTGAGTCCTCTAGCTCTGTGGCTCTACCTCCAACCACTAGCGGCTATGCCTCTGTCAGCGCTCTGGCTTTGCCTTCCAACCTCTGGTGGCTATTTCGAGCTTCTCTTACTCTATACCAAGCATCCTCTACTCTGCAGACTACCTCTGGCATACACTCAACATCCAAGCATCTCTGAGATTCTCTGAGCATTACTCTGCCCGAGCCTTCAAGAATCCCCTTTATCTGTGCTTTCTGTGTTTTTGTAACCATTTGGTTACGCCTCTTCAAGCATGGAAGGCCGATCGTATTCCAAAGAATCCATTTTCCCATTGAAAGGAACAACAACATGGGGTAACCCAATCATTTTTCCTTCCTCCTGCAGAAATCATGAATTTGAACACGTAATGGCAATACACTAAGAAATGCACGAAAAACACATTATTAGCCATTCAGCTAGACTTCAAATAATATAGAATCACATCTATATCCCTCTCAGCTCCGTGTTCTTCATCGCTCATCCCAAATCGCATTAACCATGGCCAAACACCAAATACACAGAAATACACTGAAAATATGAAAATCTCGATTTCAAAATTTATGCAATCGCGCTTATAACCCTATTGGGTCTATGCCCTGATCAAAAATCACAATTTCACGTCACATATGTCAAAGACCCTTTACATGGTTGCAATCCCAATCACTGATCTTGGCGCATCACATATCACAATCGTTGTGTTCATCGCATGCCACCACTTGATCTCTGAAATGCAATTAGCGATTAATTCCCAACTGTTGATCTGCTCCTCGATCCAACAGTCGATATTCCATCACAATCACTTTATCGGCCTGATCACAAGTCGCAATGGCCTGAGGCCTATACAACATCCCATGGACTACTCCGATGTGATATACTTCATCGATCACTGATTGTCGATCCCACTTTATTGCAATCGCAAATCGGCTCGCCCAGGGTTCTGATATTGCATGCAGGCCTTCCTTCGATGTGATATATCAGAGATCGTTAATCGGGGGTCCGTAAGGCCTTTGGTCTAAGTCCTCCCTTGGAACCTTTCTGATGCGACATTTCCTTAAGGAATGCATATTTTCCTTTAAGTCCCTTTATTACTTATCCGACTCGAATTTACAAAGGATTTGTGCCATTTAGCACCTTTTACCTCTTATATGAAGTCTTTTAGACTTAGAGGTTTATCCAAGATCCATTTT
>APFE031604177.1:176473-196278 GCA_000404065.3 Pinus taeda | reverse complement strand
TTTGGATCATGTATTTGTTCTACAGATTTGCAACAAACTTTCAAATGATCAAATGACTCATGGGAATTATAGCAATTGCTTCTGGAGTGAGTTGCAACAATAATGTTGAGGAGAGTTGTGGCAACAAGGAGTCACAATGCAAGTGTCATCATCTTGGACTTATAGCATGAGTGTTAGCACCTTGAAATTTCAACACAAGTGTTAGCATCTTGGACATACAACATGAGTGTGCACAGATTACAGGTGTAGCACAAGTGTTAGCAGCTCATATTCACAACACTCAGAATTGTAACATTGTGCTAGAACTATGAGTTGTAACAATTAGAAACATGGAATTGTAACACTTGGAAATAGGGAGTTCTAGCAATTATCCATGGCGAGTTGTAGCACTTGTATCCTACTTTTTTCTGAATGTACCTGAGTAACTTTACCTCCTCAATATCACTAGTTAACATAGAAATGTAATTATATCCTTAAATGTATACGAATAAGCATTAAGACGTAATACTAAGAGAATAATTGTACCTTGGCCAAAATGCATTCATAGGGGAAATAGATGTTGTTGGAATGAGGTGAAAATGGGAAAAATATATGCAAAAAGGTCTTAGATGGGTTTTGGAAAGATTCCAAATTGGGAGCTCATCATCTCGTTTTAGCCGAAATTATTACATGTCCATATGCAACCACCATTTAGTCTAAGTTTGAGTGATAATAACATCCATGGGTGTTACTAATGCTGTATAACAAGCCTCTCTTCATTGGTGTATTCACAATAAGCCTCCAAGAATGAACTTGAAGAGGTCATTTTGTAGGGCTTGGAGGTCATGAGAACTTTTCTTAAGAACATGAATTGCTTCTCTACAAATACATATTGTACATAGGAGAAAGGGCTACGCAACTAAGTGTATCCTCCACTAATAATCCAAGTTGGATATTCTCAACTTCTAGTTTATATACTTGTATTTGTAGCTTGGCAGTTCTTTTAACATCTTCATCCATTCCCTTCTTCCATTGATCCCATTTGGTTATGTGGATTTCCAAATTCTCAACCCATTTGTATTTAAGTTTTTGTTGATGGTGCTAGACCCGGAAACATTTCAAGGAAATCTCCCCAGTAAAAAGTCCCAATTAGACCTCAGATCATTTGGTGTAGGAGTCCCAGCAGTGGTTCATAAGGAAATGCCTTGAACATGATGTCGCACAAAGGCAAGTAAGATAACTCTGTCAGTAGCAAGGGTGTGACTGATGCAATGCGTCAAGGAATGAGTATGAGAGGTTCCAACACTTCAAAGGGAGAGGAAGGTGAAGGTGAGTTCCAGGTTGAAAGGGATCAATCCCAACTTGGTTAGGAACACAACACAAAGGACATGCATAGCTTCCGGTAGAGCAGTCGACATGGATGTGGCAGTCACAGCATACAAGGTAAGATAACATGAACAACACTCATGGATCAGTCTAAGACGAGTGTCGGTTGATATAACTAGGTTGAAAGAAAGGTTTGTCTGATGTTTGGCAGAGCAGTCGACACGGATGGTGACAAAATTAACAACATATGTAACACATTAACAACAAGATTCATATAATTGCATATAAATCAGTTCATATACAAGTACATAAGTTAAACAACATATATCATTAATGCAACCTAAGAAGTCCAACTACAATAACAACATATGCATGAAAATGTGTTGGCTTTTATTAAATAATGAAGTGTAAGTCACAATCATATAATACACCATGTAAACCTACTAGCCCCATCACTGGAACGTTACAGCCACATCCGCCTGCTCCTCCAAAGAGATATACTAATTTCGTGCAATGGAGAATCCAAGGTGCATTAAATACTATCCAAGCCTTCTTCTATATAGTCTTAGTAGAAGCTTGGCTGACTAAAAGCCTATACAATGAGTTATTAGGGACTATTTATAGCAAAGGGTGGGGTGACCCTTGACATTCCCCTTTGTGATAGTTCAACTACCCTCATGACTCTTCACCTACTCTACGACTGTTACATCCAACTATTGACACTCGACTTACACTTGACATGACTCAACATTAAAATGCACATGTACTCATGTGAGACAACATGGCTTGAGAAAGCCTTGTAAGACATCACTAACACTCAGTTCACTGTGATGAGACCAAATCTTTGACATGCTTGTGATGGTGAAGGTGGTGAGATGATGCCAAGCTTGGTCATCTGTGATGATGTGCATGCACATCATGGTGACATCTTGTTGAAGCCAACTTTTGCCTCCATTGCAACTGGTGCATTTGTTCAGCCCCTTCATCCAAATTGTCTACTAACATGCACATGGTCTTCTTTGGTATGGTTGAACTGCAAACACACTGATGCATACTGTCTGTGATGATCTTCAAGTGTGTGTTGGTAGTCTTGCGCATCAACTTGCCGAAGTACATGTTCAACCCCAGTTGGACTTGCTTCTTATTTTCGCCTTGGTGAGTGTGTTGCATGGGTTGGATTGCATTCATCCACTCAATGACATGCATGCTGCTAGATCCCTTGCATGCAATCATCAACACTTCTCACCATGTTTTCATTGTATCATCTGCTGGGATAGATCCTTAACTCATATTGGCATAGTTTCATCTGCAAGTGCATGTTGCGCTCACTGTTGTTCTTGTTCTTTTTGCAACTCATTGGATTTCCTATGCAACTTCATGTTCTTCCTGAGTTGTTTCTTAAACACATGTAACTACTTCTTTGTTCCATCTTCTGCCTTCACACGATCTTCATGTTAATCCATCACTTCATAGCTTGAGTCTCCAAAATTTCTTTCAATATCATTTGATTTGCTTGATCTAGAACTTTGCTTTGCCTCTATGTTGTCAAAAACCTTCATCTTGCATTCACTGCATTCAGTATGTTCATGATCCTACTTGTTGTGATGTTGTTGCTTGATGTCCTTGCCCATGAACAACTTGATGTCTTCGTGAGTAGGTAAGCCCATGGAAACTTGATCGACTGCATCCCCAAGCGTGCTCTGAACAATGTCTTTGTCTCTTCTCTCTTGGAAACCATTGTACCTATACTGCTGAGAGGCAGATGAACACCTATGATACGTGGAGACATGGCAATGCTCATAGCAAGAAATTTGTTCGTCGAAAACCAAAATGAACATGAGAACTGACTTGCAAAATATCTGGGTGAATTATCATGAAGGTTGTGGAATTTCATCCAAGAGGTCAAGATACCGACTGCCAAGATTGCACAAGGCATAGTCCAGGCTGCTAAGAGACTGACTAACTATTGGAACTATGCAATGCACAGTCCAGCCGGGCAGTTGGCTGTTGGGATTGTGCAATGCGCAATTCCAGCTGGGAAAGACTACTGGCCTAGGGACAGATTTCCACAAAGTTTTGGGCCAAGTAGCCACTGACCTGTAGAAATGTGCAATTCAGTCTAGGAAGCCAATACTCGGCCAAAATGCACAAATCTGGAGAGGAAGGTGAGCCTTCCTTCTCCATATTGTGCAATTCAGCCTTGGTGAAGGCAGAGGCCGGGCCAAGGTTGGCCCGACTTTCCAACAGGCAACTGAAAGCAAGTAACTCGACAAAATGCATGGCAACACTAAGTGATAGTAGAAGTGATAAAAGGTTCATGCAAAACATGAATAGAAGATTGATCAAATTGATCAACATGCATGTGGGCGAGGCAGTTCGACCGTTGGGCGAACATCCATGAAAAATAGTTTCATGCATGCAACAATAGTGAGATAGCAAAAAAATTTGAAATGGAGCTAGGAAAAGCTAGAATACATGTAAATGATAGAATACATTCAAAGAAATTAAGCAAAAAACACTCGCAAAAGTGAATACACAAAAATCGACAGAAATGTATCACAAGGCATGGGAAGCGAGCTTACCAAAAATAGTTGCAATCAATGTGTCCGCTGCTCCTAGATGTGATGTGGGATGTTAGAGCTACAAGGTTGATGTGAGGAATGAGCTTTACAGTGTCTGGTTGATGATTTTTCATAACATCGAGGTTGTGATGCGCATGCCACAAATCTAGGGGAAGCAACACTTAGAGGGAGGTTTCTAAATTGTTCCTTGCATGTAACCTCCAACTGCTAAATATAGATCCATGAAACAATGGATGCCTTTGCATGCTACCTCAGGAGAAGAAGCCTATGCATGCAAGTCTCTTTTTCTCATTCCTAGAGGGAACAACTCAGTTGCACATGCAAGCGACTGCTCAACTGCTGGAGAAAAATATGCATTCGTGACTATAAGCTGGGCTGACTATCCAAGGGAATTGCACAATTTCTGGGCCCAGTAGCTAACTGCTGCCCAGATTTGCACAAATCATGTGTTGAACAACAAGTTGATGGGAAAAATTGCACAAATCCTACTGAGAGGCTTGGGTAGCGGGATTGTGCAATCCTGGAGACCAGCAGGTTGTCAAAGAGGATTGCACAATTCCTGGAGGGGAAGGCTGGGTTCCCTCCAGGAATGTGCAATTTTCAAGGGTAAGCTACTCAACCGACATCTGGACCAAGTCCGGGTGAGCAACCTGTGAAAGGAAAAGATCAAACTATGATCGACAGGCTGCCTTTGTGTGAGGAAAACACTGAAGGTTGAATACTTGGTGAAGCAAGACAAAGTGTTGTGTAAGGTTGGTAGGGGAGGCTCCAAAATAGGCTAAGGGAAAATTTTGGAGGGTGGTTGTAGCCGCTACAACACTTGGCGACACACTGGTAGAACTCCAACTTTCTGAATGGACTTTTTCGTGAAAATGAGTCTAACATCTTTGGAAGTATTGTTTAATTCTCAACTCATATTGGCTTCACACTAGCTTGATGTAAGATGTAGCTTCTGCTAGACTCTTGGTCGATTGACACACATTCCAATTCAAGGAAACACAGTTGTTTTGATTGGGGTTGAGGGGTATATAGGTGCACAAGCAATATAGTTGTCAGAGTCTTAGTTTCATCTCTGGTGTTGCTCCATTGCTAGCAAGCCTAAACAGTACCCTGATGGAGTCACATAGGGATACAAGCATGGCTCCGCTATGAGCGAGCCTGGTCAGTACCCCGACAGAGTTACTTGCATCACCTCCCTACATAGGAAGCATTTCTCTTCTTTCCCCTTATTCATTTTTAATTTTTAATTTTTTGACTTTTCATTTTTTCATTTTCATTTTCAATGTGCATAACACTTATTGATTTGAGAGGCGGAAGAGGGATCTCGACTTATTGAGAGCAGAGGAGGTTGTTCCAGCAGAGAAGTAGTTTATTATATCTCTGATTTTCCTATTAAGGTTTTCTCCCTCACCTTACTATGCTTAACTAGGCTGACAATGGTTAACCCAAAAAATATCGACTAGAGAAGGTGACACTAGTTAGTGTACAAGCGTTGTGTTTACACCAAGGTTCACTTCGAAGAGTACATATTTTCCTTCAACTTATTATGGAATAAGAGTAAGAAGTTCATCATACAAAGGCAAGATGACAAATAACCAAGTATTTATAGTTGTACAAACCCTCTTGTACTTTACCCAGCTCGTTTCATGAGTCACACATGGTTTCATGTGAACTAGCCTACAAACTAAACAAGCGAATGAACTAACAATAAATCCAAGAAAAAGTATAAGCAATAATGAGAGAAAAGCAAGCAAACAAACAAGCAAGAAAACGATCAAGCAATCAAAGCATGAAATCAAAGAAGCATGCAAGAAAACAATTGAAGTCAAACACTACTCCTAGTCCTACACTAATGTTGCATGGGCCTGATCACGTGAAGTGATACTTCCAATGCAGCCACCGGTGCATTGGTAGACCCATGTGGGTGAAGGTTTGGTCTGTGAGTAACCCAGTTGTGAGGACCAGCATACAAGAAAGATATAACAATGAAGACATCCACACTTCATGTTTCAAAGTGCCCATGGGACATAAGTGAGTGCATGTGCATGATGTACAGTCTGTGGACTTATGATGGTGTTGTGTGACTATGTGCAACTTTGAAGCAAAAGAAAACTATTGGCTAAGACATGCAAGCAAATGAAATAAGAAAAGATAACTTGTTTCATGAACACCATGAGCAATATGTAAGACTCCTCCATTGCATTAGTAATGGGATCGTGTAGTTCGAGTGGAGGAAGTGTGATCTGTGTGTGAGATGGATCTTCAATGCATCATTGAGTGATTGAATAGTTTCATGATCGAAAGCGAGACTTACCCCAAGAGAGCAAGGGGCTGACATAACCATCAGCTTGGGCTCAAGTTCCTCGAGAGTCTTGGATGTCTCAACTTCATAATCAAGTAGATCATCATAATCCAGTGGCTTCGAAAGATCAATTGTGATAGATTCATGATCGTGATTAAAAATGGAAGCAAATGAATCACGACCGCCACGATCAGAAAAACCAATGAATTCTTCACATCCTCATGATCATATGAATCAAACAAAGGGGTAGATGAAAAGAGAACGAACTCATCCTTTTTGTTTCCAAAAAAGACAAATGAAGGGTCAAGTGGATCTTTAATGAATAAATTATCCTCTCCATTGTGGAATGATAGACTAGTATCCGGTGAGTCCTGCAAGAGATCAACAGTGGGCGCATCCGTGGATGAAGACACACATGCAAAATCATGGATGGCAAGTTCACCAAAGAAACTAGGAAGGAATGGAGGGGACTCAGACAGAAGGGAGTCAGCCTTCACCAATTGTTTATGTTCAAGCTCCCACTCATACTCTTCATGTATAACATCAAATGTTGGTTGTGAAACACCAACTCCATCAGTGGGTTGTTCCTCATTCACAACAAGTGAAGAGTCCACAATGGATGAACACAAGATAACATCCTTCAGAGGAAAACCTGAGTGTGAAGATGGAGGTCAAAGAAAATAATACATATGGGAAGTCGCAGGACTCACAACCAACTTTGCGCAAAAATTAATTGGAGTGATGTTGGGAGGGTATGAAGGGTGAACAGATGTGCAAACATGATCCTCCACATCACTGGGTGATGGTGGAACTATTGAATGAGAGGGAGGCGTATAATCCATTGAGACAGTTCCTTCTCCCACATGAGATTGTGTAGTTCCATCAACGAGGAAGGTTGAGCGAGGCTTGAAATCAAGATTCCTCTTGGGACAAGCAGATTTCTTAAGACAGTACTTGAACCAGTCCCAGAGATAAGCTAACTTCATTGGGATCCTCAAAGATTGGAAATGAAAGTCACAGAACCACTTCCAAAAATCAATAACGGATTCATGTGGAGCCCTCAATTTCTATAATAGTTTCCAATCAAGATGGTCTAGATAAAAATGATGGAACGTGTCTTCAATAAGATCATAGAAGTGCTCACATGAGTGCATGGTGTCAGCCGGTAGGCTGAGCACCCAACAAAATGGGGATTCGCGAAGTGCAAATGCAAGCAGCAAACTAGCCTATTCATAAGTAAACTCATCTTCCTCACAAATCATAGAAAGGAAGTTATGTAAGTGCTCAGGCCAAGCTACTTTGCCTTCACCATCATACATGTGAGTGGACTAGAGATTGAAAATCTTCCCCTGGATGGATACATCTTCACGATTTGAAAAACACCTGGGGGGAAGAAGAATGCAAGACTCCATGAAATATATGCAAAGGTTCCAAATTGGATGAGAGGACACTGCTTGTTATCAGACCCTCCTTCTAGTGCCAAAAATGTTTACGGTGCTAGACCCACCAACATGTCAAGGGGATCTCCCCAGTGAGAAGTCCCAATTATACCTCAGACCGTTTGGTGTAGGAGCCCCAACAGTGGGTCGTAAGGTAATTCCTTGATTGCTATGTCACACAGAGGAATGTAAGATAACTCTGTCAGTAGTAAGGGTTTGACTGATGCAGTGAGTCAAGGAATGAGTATGAGAGGTTCCAACACTTCAAAGGGAGAGGAAGATGAAGGTGAGTTCTAGGTTGAAAGGGATCAGTCCCAACTCGGCTAGGAACACACAACATAAAGGACATGCACAACTTCTGGTAGAGAAGTTGACATGGATGCGACAGTCACAACATACAAGGTAAGATAACACGAACAACACTCATGGATCAGTACGAGATGAGTGTGACAGTTGATATAAAAAGGTTCAGAGAAAGGTCAGTTTGATGTCTGACATAGAAGTCGACATGGATGGTGATAGCATTAACAACATATGCAACACATTAACAACAAGATTCATATAATTGCATACAAATTAGTTCATATATAAGTACATAAGTTAAACAACATATATTATTAAGGAACCTCGAGCAATCCAAATACAATAACAACATATGCATGAAAATGTGTTGGCTTTTATTATATAAAGAAGTGTATGTCACAATCATACAATATACCATGTAAACCTTCTAGCCCCATCATTGGAATGTTACAACCACATCCGCCTACTCCTCCAAAGATATGTACTAACTCCGTGCAGTGGACAAGCCAAGGCACATTACAATACTATCCAAACCTTCTTCAAGATAGTCTTAGTAGAAGCTTGGCTGACCAAAAGCCTATATAATGAGTTACGAGGGACTATTTATAGCAAAGGGTGGGGTGACCCTTGACATTCCCCTTTGTGATAATTCACCTACCCTCATGACTCTTCATCCGCTCTACGACTGTTACATCCAACTGTTGACACTCGACTTACACTTGACATGACTCAACACTACAATGCACATGTACTCATGTGAGACAACATAGCTTGAGCAAGCCTTGCGAGACATCACTAACAGTTGGTCCACTATGATGAGACCAACTCTTTAACATGCTTGTGATGGTGAAGTTGGTGAGTTGATGCCAAGCTTGGTTGTCCGTGATGATGTACATGCACCTCATGGTGACATCTTTCTGAAGTGAACTCTTGCCTCTGTTGCAACCAGTGCATTGGTTCGGCCCCTTCATCCAACTTGTCTACTAACATGTGCATGGTCTTCTTGGGTATGGTTAAACTGGAAACACACTGATGCATAGTGTTTGTGCTGATCTTCAAGTGTGCGTTGGTGATCATGCGCATCAAATTGTTGAATTACATGTTTAGCCCTAGTTGGACTTGCTTCTTGTCTTGTCCTTGGTGAGTGTGTTGAATGCGTTGGATTTCATTCGTGTGCTCAATGACATGCATGTTGCTGGATCCCTTGCATTTGATCAAGAACATTACTCACCATGTTTTCTCTATATCAACTACTGGAATAGATCCTTAACATGTACCGGTGTAGTTTCATCCGCGAGTGCATGTTGCACCCACCGATGTTCCTGTTCCTACTGCAACTCATTCGACTATCTGTGCAACTTCATGTTCTTCTTGAGTTGCTACTTCAACACATGCAACTCCTTCCTTATTCCATCTTTTGTCTTTGCGTGATCTTCATGCCGCGTCATCATTTCATAGCCTGAGTCTCCAAAGTTTCTTTCATTATCAGTGGATCTGCTTGATCTTTCAACTTTTCTCCACCTGTATGTTGTCAACAACCTTGCTCTTACATTCACTGTGTTTGCCACATTCGCTGTATTCGATATGATTCCTTCAGTTTTTTTTCATGATGCTGCTCACTGTGAAGCTTCTGATTGATGTCCTTGTCCATGAACAACTTGATGTTTTCGTGAGTAGGCAAGCCCATGGACACTTGATCAACGGCATCCCCAAGCATGTTTTGAACAGTGTCTCCGTCTCTACTCTCTTGGAAACCATTGTACCTATATTGCTGAGAGGCAGATGAACACATGTGATACCTAGAGACATGGAAACACTCATAGCAAGTAATTTTTCAGTTGAAAACTAAAATGAAAATGAGAATTGACTTGCAACATACCTCGGTGACTGATCATGAAGGTTGCGCAATTTCGGCCAGGAGGTCGGGATACTAACTCCTAAGGTTGCACAAGGCATAGTTCAGGCTACTAAGAGATTGACTGACTAATGGAACTACACAATGCACAGTCCATTCAGGTAGTTTTCTATTGGGATTGCACAATGTGTGATTCCAGCTTGGAAAGACTATTGGCCCAGGGACAAATTTGCGCAAATTTTTGGGCCAAGCGACCACTAACCTCCATAAATGCAATTTAGTCCATGAGGCCACTGTTGGGCGAAAATGCAAAAATCTAGAGAGTAAGGTGAGCCTTCATTCTCCATATTGTGCATTGTAGCCTTAGTGAAGGCAGAGATTGGGCCAAGGTTGGCCCAACTTGCCGACAGGCAACTAAAAGAAAGTACGTTGATGAAATGCATGGTGACACTAAGTGATAGCAAAAGTGATAAAAATTGCATGCAAAACATGACTGGAAGATTGAGAAAACAGATCAACATGCATGTGGGCAAGGTAGTTCGTCAGTTGGGCGAACATCCATGAAAAACACTATCATGCATGCAACAGTAGTGATATAGCATAAAAATTTGAAATGAAGCTAAGAAAAGTTAGAAAACGTGAAAACAACAAGGTGCTCAAAGAAATCAAGCAAACATTACTCACACAAGTGAATACACAAAAAGCAACAGAAATGTAGCACAAGGCTTGGAAAGTGAGCATACCCAAAAAGAGTTGAGCTTAATGTGTTGACTGCTCCTAGATGTGATGTAGGATGTCAAGGCTACAAGGTTTATGTGAGGAATGAGCTCTGCAGCATCCGGTTGATGAGTTTTGATAACATTGAGGTTATGATGTGCATGCCATAAATCTAGGGGAAGCGACACTTGGTGGGAGGTTTCTTAATTGTTCCTTGCATGTAACCTCCAACTGCTAAACATAGATCCCTAAAACAAGGGATGCCTTTGCATGCAAGTATTTTTTGCTCGGACATGGAGGGAACCGATAAACTCAACTGCGCATGCAAGTGACTACTCGACTGCTGGAGAAACATGTGCATTCCTAACTATAAGCTGGGCTAACTACCCTAGGGGATTGAGAAATTTTTTAGCCCAGCAGCTGACTTCTGCCCATATTTGCACAAATCCTAGGCTGAACAGCCTATTGATGGGAAAAAATGTGCAAATCGTGCTAAGAGGGTTGGCTGGCAGGATTGCGCAATCCCAGAGACCAATAGGGTGTTAGAGAGGATTGCACAATTCCTAGAGGGAAAGGCTGGTTGCCCTCCCGGAATGCACAATTTTCAAGGGGAAGTTGCTTAGCCTGCAACTAGACAAAGTCTGGGTGAGTAGCCTCTGAAGGGAAAAGATAAAACTATGATTGACAGGCTGCCTTTGTGCAAGGAAAACATTGAAGCTTGAGTACTTGATGAAGCAAGACAAAATACTATGTAAGGTTGGTATTGGAGGCTCCAAAATAGGCTAAGGAAAAATTTTGGAGGGTGGTTGTAGTCGCTACAATAGGTTTTTGACAATATGTTTATGTTCTGTGATGGGAATTTCCTTTTCATCATATACATCCAATATACTATTTCACCTATCTTCTTTGGATTTATCCCACTAGTATGCATGGTTTACTTGAAACTCCTGGTCCTCTTTCTCAACACAACTTGTCTAAACAACAAAATTTATCAGCTTATGTCCTTTATGCTCATCTAGACAGCTGTTTATAGGATATATTTCTCATTTGGTTCTTCATGGGCTATTTATGTTTCCTTTGGAAGAGGTTCCCATATTTCCTTAGCAACAAGGAAACTTATTACTTTAGAAATGAATTTTAATTTCTCAAAGGGCCTATATTCTTTCAGCCAACTCTTCAATACTATGATTGTGGTAAGAATTTTTCTATTTTTCTTTTCAAGCATTTTATTCCTTTTAAGAAGAGATACACACAAGAGCGCAAAAGGAAAGGATACCTACTATTTTTTTCTAATTCCAGACCTTGGAGTTCTTCTTCATTTTTGGTGTGGCAATATTATCTTGTGCTTTTTCTATTGTACTAGGTGTTATATCCTATTCTTCTTCATTTTCCTATTGTTCTATGTCAACTTATGGAGTTGCAGCAAGGCCTTTTTCTGTATCTCCCTTTGTTAGTTCTTGCATTGCAACAAGGTCTTCTTCTACATCTCCCTTGCTAGTTATTTTGTTACAACAACGTTTCCTTCCATGTCTCCCCTTCTTGGCTCTTGTGTAGAAACAAGGTCATATACTTCCATATCCAACTCTAGTTCCTTAAAGCCTTATTCCTCCCCATCATCTTTATTAGTTATTGTGTGACAACAAGGGTTGCTTCTTATTATGTTGTAACAAATTCGTTTTCCACCCCTACTGGTTCTTATGTGACACTAGGGGTTTCTTCCTCTTCTTTGGGAGTTGCAACAATTAAGGTCGACCCTCTAGTGTATATTTTTCTCATCCTCCTATGGGTTTCCATGTTTACAGACATTTTTTCATCCGCCTAGCTTCTAATGATCTCCACGTCACTATCATGGTTGGCTTCTTCTCACTGTGGAGTTGTAGTAGGGTCTACCTCCACAATAGGAATTGCAATAGTTTTAATTTATTCTTCTATGAGAGTGGTAGCATGGTATTCTTCAAGAGGCCGAACAATTTAAACCTTTGGAGTTGCAATTATATCAACCTTCAGAGTTGAAGCAGTCACAACCTATAAAGTTGTAGCAAGGCTCTTTATAGTTCGAAATGTAGCAACTATAGCTTTAAGTGGAGTTCTAGCAGTTGTATCTTTAACTAGCACCCTTGGAACATCACTCCAAATGCAACCTACATTATGCAATGCATGCTTGACAAATAATTTTATGAAGCTATGATGTGATATAGTATCTCTAGGGTGGTTGGACCTTTGAATAATAGTGTTCATGGTATGAAGTGTCTTCTAAAAGAAGAATGGCATGCTAATCAACCTGTTGTGCCTCAGGTGGTCCAAAAACCTCAAGTGGTGTAAGTATAATATCCCATGGTAGCCTTCACATGTGAAAAAAATTTAAACTACAATGGATACATCCCCCCAAGTGTTTAGAAACAAATCTGGTCAAATCTACTGCCCTTTCTAACCAATCCCTCAACAAGGTCAAGGAATTGCTCCATGATCTTTGAAATCATCCTTATCCTACAGTACAATCATTCTCTAGTTTGAGGTGGCCATATAACCTTTTCCATGATATCTTCATTCACATGCACCATTATTACTCCTACTATTGATTTGCTATATTTGAAATTCATGGTGAACTGTAGTGCCACATCATCATTGTATCCTTGGAGCATGTAGCCATATTCAATCTATCCCCTATTTTGAAAAATATCCAAAATATGGTCATATGCCTACAAAAACAAAAATGTTTGTTGGCTCCATTTGAGTCAATGAGCTCCCCATTTTCTGTTTCTATTCAAATATCCACTCATTCTGTCACTATAAGGTGAAATAAGTAGTTTGATGGGGGTTGGTAGTTTTAGTTTCCAATAAGGGAGAGTGAATAATTGTATAATAGTGGGGTTGATGGATATATTACTTAATGCATGTGATCAAATCATTAGTTAATTCATTTATGACAAACTAATGTTATTCAATATGTGATAATGAAACATACCTTCTAACTTACCATGACAGGTCGCTTCCTTTTAGGTTGAAGGTAGTGTTTTTATGTCTCATACCCTCATCGTGCCATGGAATCGGCGCCAACAAGATAGCTATAATCCTTAATAGAATGAGTCACAACAAACTAGTGTTGTATCACTCCAAATTTGTAGCACTGGGTTCATTATGCCATTGTTGTAGCCTAATCTAATCATGTTGTCATAGTAGGTGTTATTGCCATCTAAATTTATCAAAGAAATTGAAACAATGGAGTTGCAACATCTAATTTGCATCAATTGAATTGTGGCATTGGAGTTACAACAATAGAACTATGGCAATGTAATTCTAGCACTCAATTTGTAGCAATAGAGTTGCAACAATGCAATTGTAGTGCTCAAGTTCCAACAATGGAGTTGCATTAACATAATTATACTAATGGAGTTGCAGTAGTAGAGTTGTAACAATAACCTCCTCCCCTGCATTTCTTGGAAACAAGATTAGTCCATGAGTCCCATAGTCAGAAGGATCTTGTATTTTTTTTTTAACACATCATGCACCAGTAGGTTGGTTTTCTCATGACATGTGCCCAACTTATGCCCCTAATGATTTTCATATATATATATATATATAAAAGAAAAAATAGGGTGTGATAATTATCCACTCGATAAGGATTTCTCCCTTACGAAAAAAGTTTCTATCTGGCCATCCATCACTGGTTTTCCTAAAAAAATCTTCTTTTGATAGGGTTTTGCAATATAACTGAACCCTATATCCTTTCTCAATTAGGGGAATTCTCTCTTCATCAATGGTACGAGTTTTTTATGGCTTCATTATCATATAAAATGTCTATCTTATATGGTTTGAGACATCAAACATAAATATTTCATGTGAAATGCTTAAAATACAGAATAAACTAACAAAGCCTAATATCTAGCTCTAAATTCCTTCTTCTTAATGAAATTTTCATTCCATCGAGCTCTTTGGTGTTGTAACATTGATGTCTGGTGTAAGGTATCTTGATGAAGGTCATTCATCCCATGAACCTGGAGGAGCCTCTATTTCTAAGCTTTGGATAAGTCCACTCCAAGTTGTACTTCCATTTTAAGTTTCTAAATCTATGTATCACTTGAAACAATTACTCTTTCTCGTATACTAATTCATAAGGAGTGTATCTGGTAGAAATCCTCCATGTATTTCTATAGGCCAATAGTGTGTTGGCTTAAGGGGGTCTGGACCCAAGTTCAAAGTTAGTTGTGCCAACCAATAAAAACCTACACTGTAGGCCCTTTCGACAACAACCCGCGTAGTGCAGACTGCAGTCTCACCCGAGGTAGTATTGGGGGATGAAAAAAGTAGGTTTCTACATCTAGAGGTCTATGTGATGACTTTCTATTACTCCTAGGGCTTTATACCGACCTTCGTGAACCATACCCCTTGAAACACAGAAATCCTAGTAACTTACAGATAACAAATTCTAACTCTGCACCAATTGCTTTAAACATTCATAAGATCAAGTAAACTAATAGATCTACCAAATTTGTGCATCTATTAAGGGTTTCTTTTCATAATTGAAATAAACAAAGTAAATCCACAGTAAATTAAAAAGTAAACATAAATGCATAGATACACAGATATTGCTCCAAAATAGTCTTTATTCTGTTCAGATCTTCTATTACAGTCTCTTTCTTCCCTTCGCACATAGCTACAAGGGCCTGTGCACTCAACTGTGGACTTACCAAGGTCTCTACACACACAGTTGTAGGAGCCTTCCCCTTCACCTAAGTACATAAAACAGACTCATCTGATGTAGATCACTTTCCCATACATAGATAGTCAATTAATAGATATCTCCTATAACTCTATATGACTCCATTTTATAGCATTTTCTTTTTACAATACCATGGTCCATGAACCATGGGTGGGTCACAAAACAACCTAAATTCTGACAAAATAATGGGATTTGACCTTCCTAAAGCCCTTGTGACTCCTAATGACCTTTATGCTCCGCTCCTCAAAATGTGGAGACTTTAGAAAAATAAAAAAATTATTAGCAAAATTGACCCCAGGGGACCCTGTCCCAACAAGCCACCAACACAAAGTCATGACTCATCCTCGAGTCACTTTGATTGTGGTGTCTCGATCTTCACCTGTAACTCACTAAACTCTATCTTTAATAATTTCAGTTTTGATTCCCCTATGCAACGGCCTAATGGACTTCTTCAACCAATTTTTCTATGGTTGGACCTTCGACTACAGGGACCGTGGTTCTCTGCATCTGCTGCATTGCCTTTAGCTTTCTTTGTACTGATAGTGTTAGCTAACTTGCCTCATCTGCCTAGGGCTATGTCATTGAAGACATAATGGCTTCCTTGCAACGTAGCTCATCGATCTCGCTCTATATGATCTTGCCCTCCTGTAATCTGGTGAACCTTTGCACTCATGCTAAAGTTTGCTCTGTAGACCTTATTTCATTGAAATTCCACTGCTTTTCTCAAATATCAACTTTAATCTTCTACAGAGTTGGATCCTCCTGTAGCGAGGTCCATAGTTCCATGGCCTATTCAAACAACTGACTGCAACCCTTGAAAATAGCTTCTAAGGTAGACATATCTTCATTAATAAAAGCCTCATGCTACTCTTTGATTTCTAGAGGAGTGGCTAGATGCAGCTTAAGTTGGAATTCAGAGATCTATAGTTGTAGCTCAAATCTAACTTTTCCAATTTCCTCCTTCAATTCCTTTATTGCGGAAGCTAGCTTTTGAATCATCTCTGCAGAGACCGCTTCAGTTGGAATCTTGAGCTCGAGAAACTCAGTGTAGGCCTGTGCGATTGCTTCTTCCAGCTGCTGACTTCGTGCCATCACTTCCTCTCATTCCTTTAGGGCATGTGCCTTTTCCTCAAACATCCAATGATTGTTGGTTTTGACCTCATTGATGATTAATAATGTACATTGTTCCCAAAATCTGAGCTCATCTAATTCCCCTTGATGCAGCTCATGCAGTATCTAGATAAGAAGTGCCCCAAGTTCAGACTCAGATCCTTCATGTGTAGGAGGCATGCCCTATCTTTTGATGCCTCGAGACGCAATCACCCCTCTCGTAATGATATGAAAATCACTCTTGAGTGACATCAGTTAAGTTATTAATGAATGAAGGTATTATAGACTCGTGCTGGTGTGTGCCTATGTTATTTTAGGCAACAGATCGATCAGATTGCAAAATACACAGACACTGGAAAATGGAAAACCGTAAGAGGAATACAGTAATAAAATACAAGAGCACAACAATTAATAAGGAGTTCACCCTATCCTCCAGGGCTACATCTCTGATCTAGCTTTCAGTGGTGGCCTTCTTTTATTATGTCTTTAAAGCAGGTATTTACAATGAGGAGCTCAAATTGAGTCTCCTGAAACAAAACAATGCTTGGTAGGGTGGTTCTTGGATCCCCCAAGCCACTAGAGTGCACAGACTCTTTCCCTTTCCAGGTCTTGACCTCTCTGGTCTTTAATGGGAGGAGCCCAATGTGGTGCTAAATTCCTAACAGATCCTCACAAGGATTGCTTGAACCTATCAAGCTTCTGTCTGCTCCATGCTGCCTTATGCTGCAGGTCAACTTGGCCTTCTATCTTTCTGATTCTTGCTTCACTGTCTCTTCTTTGCTCTTGCTCTCTCTGTCTTCATTCTCTTCTTTTCCCGGTGTGCTCTACTCTCTATCTGTTCATGGCTTCAAGCCAATTTGTCTCATGACTATTGATTCTTCTTCCGCCCCCAACGGATTGCTTACTGCTGCTCACTTGGAGTTACCTGTCTCTACATCATCATCAACAACTCACAAGAAGTGGCCACTTGTCCTCTCACAAACTGTGCCATCTCTTCCTCTTCGGTTCGGTTTTCCCAGTCACACTGTGGTATGACTCATCCACCAACTCAGTGGTCAAATCAGACTTCAAACCTCTTTATGTCGCAGCTTAATTCCCCTGTCAAATCAGGTTCCTCCATCGGGCGCAATCTCCGCTGTCAGATCTGGAGCCCCCAGATCCTACGACATTCGCTCATTTCTTGTAGTTGACTTGCTCGACCGTTAGCATGTGATGATAGGCGTTTTTCTCTCTCATGTTCCTGACACATGTCGGGTGCTGAATGGAATCACTCATTTTCTTCAAATCTGCTTACCACCCAAGGATGCCCCCGATATACCATCGGTTTTGGAGTGCTGGTCCTGCTTTTCACCTTAGCACTTTCCCCACGGTTTCCCAGCTTCCATGAGAACGAGCACTTTGGGGCCTTTCCTTCTTGAGGGGTTTTGCCCAATGATGCATGATCGCACATTAGAAATGGCCTTCGTTTCCCAATCCGGGCTTCCCAAGTGCTAGTTTTGCCTCTTGCGGGGACTCCATGGGTCTCGGTCAGCGCGCTTTGACTGAGGTCCTTGTTGTTCCTTGCTGGTTACAATCTACCACTATTCAAAGGTCTTCCTGATCACTTTGTGTTCATAAATTCGAAGTCTGTCCTGTCTTAATACAATCATGGTTCTTTGATAATCTTCATGGATCCAATTTGGATCATGGCCTTCCCACTGAAAAAGCTTTTGGACCACCAAAATTTAGTTTTCAAGCATCGACTAAGTGAGGGTACAATTGTCTCAGTTGTCCAATCTCTATCCACTTTGCACTACTCGGCTTTGAACCCTTCAGCCCAATTTTGGGGTACTCAACTTCTCCCCTGTGCGTCGTCCTCACCTTCCTATCCAAAACTGTGTCTTCCTGCAATTCATTAAGATATTCAGGTAGCAGGTCATCAATAGAAGGCAATTGACTCTACTCTTCGGGATCCTCAATTAGTGAAGGTTCAAATAATCTCAAGAAATATGCATTTACGACGAAGTAGATGTGCATATAAGTTGGTAGATCAAGACGAAAAGAATTCTCACCAATCTTCTCTAATATCTTGAAGTGTCCATAACTGATAGGCTTTAACTTTTTACCTTCACCTTGCATCCTATCCTTGATGATATATAGCCAGACTTGGTCACCAACTTGGAAACTATGCTCCATCCAATGCTTTTCATGCCTTGCCTTGTATTTGTCTTGGCTCCTTTCCAGCTGTTCTTGTACTGCCTGGTGGATCTCTTGGATTTGTTCAATGAACCTAGTTGCCTTATCCACATCACTGTGTCCCTCAACTATGGTGTTACCAAAGACAAAATCCAAAGGAGACCTTGGTGTGAAACCAAAACAAGTCTCAAAAGGAGATCTCTATGTAGAAAAATGTTTTGCTCTGTTGTAAGCATGCTGCACATAACACAAATGTTCATCCCAAAGCTTAGAACACATATTTCATTAAATTTGGAATTAAATAATGGATCTAGAATTTCAAAATAACCAAAAACCTCAATTCTAGTGATTTCCTTGTAATAAAAAATTTCCAATTTTAATGAAATATGTGTTTTAGGATGTTTGCTGCAATATCCTCTGAGTAAATGGATCACTGTCCTATTAACTACTTATGTCTGGCCATCAGTTTGTGGACGAAAATATGTGCTTTTCTTCAGTTTGGTGTCCATTAGTTCCCATAGACTTGAACAAAACTTCCCCACAAATTGGGTGTCTTGATCAGATACAATGGAAGTGGGTAATCCAAAATGAACCCATGCATGTTCAAAAAATAGTTTTGCAGTTTATTCAGCTGTAATATGTTTATTACAAGTTATCAAAATACACATTTTGTTGAACCTGTCCACAACAACATATAGATAATCATGACCTTTCCTAGATTTAGGCAGTCCTCCAACAAAATCCATGGAAACACTTTCCCAAGGGTGAGAAGGAACTGTTAATGGAGTGTACAAGCCTAGTTTTCTATTATTGGGCTTGCTTTTAGCACACATAGTACATCCTCTTCCATATTTAGAAATTATCTCATTCATTTTTGGCCAATAACAAAATCTTTGCAGCTGTGCAACTGTTTTACTTACCCCAAAGTGACCTGATATCAGAGAAGTGTGTGCTTCTCTAATTATCTTTACTCTCTCAGTTTATGGAATGCAAAACTTCCCACAATGGTATAAGAGTCAGTCCTTTACATGATAATCCAATTCTTCTACTCATTTTCCTTGACTTAGAGTTGCATATACATCTTTGAAGCCTATATATTGAGCATATTGTTCAATGTAGCTTTCATGTAGCATAGAATTATGCTTAACTATAGTAGATGCATTTATAATGGGTCTAGATAACATGTCTGCAACTTTATTGTGTATGCCCTTTTTATATTTGATGACTAAATGAAATTGTTGTAGAAAACTCATCCATCTATAGTGTCTTGATTGCTGCAACTTAGTTTGGGAGTGTA
>APFE031604177.1:161964-175944 GCA_000404065.3 Pinus taeda | reverse complement strand
CAAGATATCATACTCTGAAACAACCTTTTCTAAATCAGCTTGTTGTTTAGCATTACATCCCTCAAATACATTGGTTTTTTCAGGTTTCTTTTCCTTTACAACCATCAGTAAGAATTGTTTGCATGAATTTATCATTCTTTTCATCTGCCTCGAGTTTATGAGAGTATAAGTATTCTTGAGCTTATGAGCTCTTACAAAGTATTCAATTCCATCTTTAACAAGTAGATACTTGTTCTCAACTCTATAGAAAATATCTTTTCTATCATACAAGTAAGGACTTCCTAAAAACATTCCACATATATCCAAAAGAATTATGTCTAGCTCAACCTCATCTACAAATGCTAACCTAAAAGAAAACTTGAGTTTGCACTGTCTAGTCACTTGTAGTTGTGCTTTATCATTCAAATATCCTAATGGGTATGGTTTCTTGTGAGGTGTAGTTGCTAATCCCAACTTCTTTACAATTGCTTCAGAAATTAAATTTACTTGTAAGCCACTATAAAAAAAAAATATTAATCTTTTGATGTTTGGAAATAACTTGAATATGGAAAAGCTCTTGTCTTCTTCTCTCATTGTCTTCATCAATAATAGATTGTGCAGAATTACTAGTAGATGCTTCAGTATTCTTACCTTTTATACCTGTGGCTATAATTGTTGTTTCATCTCCCGAGTCTGACCGTAATTCTTTCTGAATAGCTGGAGCGATCTTCTTCTTCTTGCCCTTGAACTTCTTAGGTCTCAGCTCTGGATGTAGAATCCAACAGTGCTCATCATCATGCCCAACCTTTTTACAGTGAGTGCATGAAGCCTTGCTTTTCTTTGCAGTGTTAGCGTTCCTTGCTTTCCATTTCTATTTTCTTTTCTCCTTGCTCTTACTTGTAGTGGGTTGGGATGATCCCCCAACTTTTGGATTTCCATTCTTTCCTCTAGCTTCTAAATGAGTAGCTTGTACAGATACCTCGTCTATACTAGTGGGATTAAACATGAGGATGGTGTGCCTCATGTACCTTTGTAGACCACCAATGTACTTCAATAGAGTCTCTAGTGAGTCTAATGATATTCCTAGAATCAATGCTCTGTTTCTAAATTCTTGAGTGTACCCTTGCACTCTTTGGCGCTTTCAACTACCGAAGAGTTTGCCAACTCATCATGGCTTATTGCATGTAGGCCAATGGATAGAACTGCATTTTGATTGCAGAAACAAATTCACTCTAGACAGAGATAGTCTTACCATGTCTTTTGATGTCAGCTTGGGTTTTGCCTTCCCACCGAACCAAGGCAGTGCCTCCAAGTCGTAGGCTTGCCAGCTGAATCTTGCTCTTGTCTGAGTCAATATTCTGTACTTTGCAATAAACATCAATTTGTCTAATCCAATTGTCTAGCTTTTCTGCATTCAACTCTCCATCATATATAGGTAAATCAAATTTAGCATCTAGTTTTATCAAAGATGCTTTCTTTTTGTGTTCAAGGCTATTAGGAGGTGTGAGAAAGCTTTCCTTTTTCCCTTTTCCTTTTGAGTGGTCATGGAAGTGAGACTAATATTCTCCTTTTTCTTGTTTAGAGCCTGATGAATCCACATCCTTATGTTTTCTAAAGTCCCTATACATTTCTTCTACCATGGACTTTATGGCTAGGAAAATATCTACAAATTGAGGGTCTAGCCCCATAGAACCTTCCTCTAACATTGTCTTCCGAGGTTAGACTCTCTCAATTTCAGGATTAGTTTCGACCAACTCTCCTTCTCCTAACTTGAGCTTTGATCTAGTTAGCATTCAATAGCTAAGCCAAAACAAGCTTGTCTAACCTTAATTAGAGCTCTGATACCACTTGATCTGAAAATCACTCTTGAGTGACCTCAGTTAAGTTATTAATGAATGAAGGTATTACAGACTCATGTGCTGGTGTGTGTCTATGCTGTTTTAGGCAATGGATCGATCATATTGAAAAATACACAAACACTGGAAAATGGAAAACAGTAAGAGGAATACAGTAACCAAATACAAGAACACAACAATTAATAAGGAGTTCACCCTATCTTCCAGGGCTACATCTCCAGTCTAGCTTTTAGTGGTGGCCTTCTTTTATTGTGTCTTTAAAGCAGAGATTTACAATGAGGAGCTCAAATTGAGTCTCCTGAAATAGAACAATGCCTGGTAGGGTGGTTCTTGGATCCCCCAAGCCACTAGAGTGCACAGAATCTTTTCCTTTCCAGGTCTTGACCTCTCTAGTCTTTAATGGGAGGAGCCCAATGTGGTGCTCAATTCTCGACAGATCCTCACGGGGATTGCTTGAACCTCTCAAGCTTCAGTCTGCTCCATGCTTTCTTATGCTGTAGGTCAGCTCAACCCTCTATCTTTCTGCTTCTTGCTTCACTATCTCTTCTTTGCTCTCACTCTCTTTGTCTTCGTTCTCTTCTTTTCCCAGTGTGCTTTGCTCTCTGTCTATTCATGGCTTGAAGACAATTTGTTTCATGACTGTTTGATTCTTCTTCCATCCCTGTCAGATCACTTTCTACTGCTCGCTTGGAGTTCCCTGTCTCTGCATCATCATCAACAGCTCACAGGGAGTGGCCACTTGTCCTCTCGCGAACTACGCCAACTCTTCATCATCGGTTCGGTTTTCCCAGTTACACTGTGGTATGACTCATCCGCCAACTCAGCAGTGAAATCAGACTTCAAACCTCTTTATGCAATGGCTTAATTCCCATGTCAAATCTAGTTCCTCCATCGGGTGCAATCTCCACTGTTAGATCTGGAGCCCCCAAATCCTACGACATTTGCTCATTTTGCGTAGTTGACTTGCACGATCGTTAGTGCATGATGAGAGGCAGTTTTCTCTCTCATCCGCCAGTTTGGAATCGCTCGTTTTTCTCCAAATCTGCTTACCGCCCAAGGATGCCCCTGATATACTTCCAGTTTTGGAGTGCAAGTCCCGCCTTTCACCTTAGCTCTTTCCCCACGATTTCCTGTCTTCCATGCAACTAAGCACTTTTGGGCCTTTCCTTCTCAAGGAGTTTTGCCCAGCGATGTGCGATCGCTAATCGCATATCAGAAATGGCCTCAGTTTCCTGATCTGGGATTCCCAAGTGCTAGTTTTGCCTCCTGCGTAGACTCCATAGGCCTCGGTCAGCGCGCTTTAACCGAGGTCCTCATTGTTCCTTGATGGCTGCAATCTGCCACTGTGCGGAGGTCTTCCAGATCGCTCTGTGTTCATAAATTCGAAGTTTGTATTGTCTTCATACAGTCATGGTTCTTTGATAATCTTCATGGATCCAATTTGGATCATGTAACTACACTGTGCGAAGGTCCGTGGTGAGCTCTATTTCTAAGGCTTACTCGCTCACTTGTTTCAGGCTCATTTGCTTCAAGCTCACCTGTCCCATGCTCGCTTAAATGATACCTGTTTGGACCTACAATTCCCTCAGGCCCTTCTGCACCTTATCCAATGTTTGGTGGTACTATTCTTAGATGTGTCCCCAAATATTCTTTGTTGCATCATGGACCACATCACCAATCTCATCGAGGTCCCCCTCTATGAGGACCAAAGGCATCGCACTAGCCAATTTGTGTGATTTATTCTTCTTGTGCGGGCTTGTAGAACTCTTCTTTTGCCTCTTTTTGATGATGAAAGGGGACTCCAAACCTATGACCACTTCCTCTTCTCCCTTTGTTTCTCCCTCCACATTTGTGTGCTCTGTGTCTAACTTGTCGAGGTCAATAGTGGCCTACGATGTAGTAGAGGCCTTTTATTTTGTTGCTTCTATTTCCTTGGAAACAAATTCTTTCTACTGCACAACCTTCTCTTTTGCAGGGAGCTTCTCTTTTGCGGAAGCCTTTTTGCTTCTTTTTTTTTCTCTTTTATTGCTACTATCATTGCTATGGTTTGCGTTGCTTCATCTTTGACAACCTTAATAGTTCCCGTGCTAACATCAAATGGGGTAAGCAATTCACTTGGCCATTTACGGACGACTCCTAGAATATCATTCTCGGTGACTAAGTATGGAAACTTGACATGTGTGTGTGGCATCCTTCTTCGCGCGGATATGTTGATTATGTTAATTTGCCTTGAAATTTGCAACATTGAGGTGCTGCATGTGCAAACTTGGTGATAACCTTGGCTGTCGGTTAATCACCATCCTCAGATCTGACTCAAATAAGACTGAAAATATATTCATCTCTTGACGTGCTCGGGGTCTTTGGTGGCCCACAGTGAAGCAAACTTCGAGGCTCAAGTAGATCTGAGTCCTACTAAGGGAACTGACTTTCTTTGGGCAACCTACATGCCACCAATGTGACCAACAACAACAGCCATGTGCAGTGGAATGCCTTGCCCTCATCCTAGCCTTCTCTGCAGCCCTCCAAAAATTCATGAGATAGGTATTGAGCCCAATTGTATTGGATTCCTTTGGCACACTGTGCAGCTAAAGAGACTAGTGGTATGACACTTCATTTGCATGACATTTGTGCATGATTTTTCTAGCCAAAATTTGTGCAACAGACTGCACAACACCATCTAATATGGAACTTATTGCATAGTCACATGACTTTTTTTAGTGTTTGTTAGTGCTTCGAGTCACCAGTGATCAAATATTCTCTTACAAGGTTTTTGTTAGGGTCTCAAGTCAAACTTTTACCATTTCAATAGGTTTTCAAATAAAAATTTGGTCACTCATTTAGCTTGTTTAGGTGTTTTCCCTCTTCCATCACGATTAGGGTTTTAAAAAGTCATTTTGGTACTGCCATCATGGATGGTCGTGAGTCATGAGTCATGGATAGAATCATGTCAGTTATCATCACATGTTCAAAGGTCATTTCAGAGGTTTAATGGTCAAATTCACGGTTTCATGGTCCATTAGGTGTCATGATGGCGTCAAACCATCAAAAATCAAATACAGGTCATGTCACACTTAGGTCATCATGAATGGAGGAGGAAATTTTGTAAAAAGGTTGTAAATTATGTTTTCAAGTGTTTTGAGGCATTAAAAAGTAATAATTCTCATAAAAATCTCAAAAGAACAAGGTTCAAACATGCAAAGTCATTCTTGGAAAAGAACAAATAGGTCCCATCCCCACTCAAAAGAGGTCAACTCAGCTCATAAAAGGTAAACATACAAAGGATAAATTAATTGGCACTCATCTACCCTCCTACACTCTTCATACACCATATCCCACAATTTCCCTCATCAAATTCCTCACTTTATCACTTTTCCTCACAAACCCTAGTCCCTACTATGCATTTCTAGACTAGGAATGTATTTCCTAGTTTTACATACCTTCCCATCACTCAAATCAAAAAATTAAACTTCCCCTCACTCCATAACATCCATCCCTATCTCTCCAAATTTTCCTAAGAATTTAGAGAACCCCTAACCTCTTCATCTCCCTCAATTTCAAAAATTGCCCAAATCCCCTATTTTTCACTACGCCAAACCCTAATTTCTCCTCCCATTAAGCTAGGGTTTTCTATGGGTTCTGATGAATACTGAGAAGATCAGGCATAAGGGAGGTCAGATCAGTAGGTATGGGCCAACTTTAGAACATGACATCATGTGTTCACCATTTCTCAAGAAATCCCAAGAGACAAATCATTTGACACATATTGGGACAATCTTACTTCAAAATTAGTTTATGAAGTAAGGACGATGAATTTGGAAAATGTGAAAGATTTTTTGTAAATAATCAAACAAGGAACAAAAACCTCATTCATTTTATACACAGGTGTTATTATTTTGGAGAAATGCCAAAAAATATAGTTGCTACTGGACAATTGCTGCACTTTTGGAGTAGTCTTGGACGATTGAAATTTTAGGTGGTTTGGAGAAAGTGTTTGAAGTTATTGATGACAACATTGTGTAGAATAAATCAAAATATTTCCAAACCTACCACTTTTAATCCAAAAATTCTCTTGGAAGGCCTCCAAACACCCTCTCAAAGACCACGTTGCGTTTTTGTTGATAGCATGTTGTGCTTCTGCAATTTTTGAGTGACCAATTGCAAACTTGGATTCTGAAAAAATGGGAATACATTTTTGAAAAATGGAGGAATTTTTTTTTCATAACATATCAAGGAACAAAAAATTCTCTCCATTGTGTAAAACATTTTAATTTAGAGATATATGACTCCATCTTTGAAACCTATGTTTGCAGAAAATCCAATTGTTTTGGCAATTTTTGGAAACAGTCATAGGGTCAAAAATGCGGCATGCCCCACATTACACTTTTGATGGGGGGATACAAATGAAATTTTGTTTGCATATTTGGCTTTTTAATCACTTTTACATCACTTCTATCCTTTGGGAGAAAAATTTCAGCAGGTTCTGGTAGGTGAAAAGTGCTGAAAACTACTCAAAAAACACCTTTTTGCCCTGTTTTTGAAGAGCTCGTTGCACTTTTGGTACTACCTCTGGGAGAATGAATTTTTTAATAGATAGGAGAAACCTTTTTAAGTTATTGAATATTCTATAATTTAGCCAACATCCATATTTTTCCAATGAGCCATCAAGGTCCTGATTTGGACTTTGGGAAGGCCTCCAAAAATCAATTTTCCCAAATTCGATGCGCTTTCTCCTAGCACGCTGCGCTTTTTCCTGGAACCATTGTTTCTCAGTTTTATCAGTTAGATTAGAATTATCATGATGTAATTACTTGTCCTCTCTGTACTGATTATGTAATGAGGGGTCAATAGGCTTGTTATTTTGTTTTTATGTAAACTTAGGCCTCATTTATGAGGGCAGTTCAGTCAAAGTGTAAATGGAGGATTTGTTTCAAACTCCCTAGACATTAGGGTTTTGTTGAAAACCTAATGTAATCAATTCCTAAACTGAAGGATTCGACCCTAAGAGAGGGTAAAATGGTTTTGGTCTATTTGTATCTAGTTTTGAGTCATAGAACAAGTTGGACATCAGAGTTGGGAACACTTGTAGCTTGTACTTCAACTCTTTATTCAGGAAATCAATGGAGTAGTTGTAGCTATTATCTAGGAATTCATGTGCAGTGAGTTTGTGATGATGCATTTTTTCTGTTATAGTTTTATATGAATGATATACATCTCTCCTTTCCATATCTTATTTCTTCAGTGATTTTCCTTAAAGGTTATAAGCAAAATTATTTTCATAAAAGCTATGTTTTGATGGGAATATAATTTTGTGTAATTTTCCTTGTTACTTAATGAATTCATAGTGCACATGATCATTAAGACCTTTTACTCTTTCAAACCCTACACTACACTGAAAAAACCCTAAATCCATCACAAAAGTATTGCTACCTTGCTCCTCTATATATTTGTTGTTGTAACCCTTTGTTACTTTGACCTAGCTACCTAGTTTTCATCCATAATCCAACATCAAAACCTTATAAACTCAAAACCTACCTGACCCTAGCATACCTAGCCTAATATCCTTTTACAGTCTATTCAATCTTTGGCTGTGATTTCATAGAGAGAGCCCTCTTTGGTTTGGTACGGCTAGCTACCACACTGAAAGCTTGGTTTGAGGTTACCTCCTTCGATCTCCCTTCCCAACCTTAGGATATTGTGGAGGATAACATTTTGGCGTCGTTTTCATGGAACACAAGATCATATCTTCCCTGGGAAAGAATGAAAAATATCATTTTTGATTGTTGATGGTGAATAGTGATCAGACACAAGAAAGGTTGTGCATATTTCACTTGGCAACTCCAACGCCAAAGAATACAAAGGTTTAGAATTTTCATGGCGACTCCATGTTCAAAAACTGGTAGTTTGAATAACTTCTTGGTGACTTAACTATTTTCAAGATGGATTCAACTACTCAAAGGTAAGCTCCTATTAATCATGCTCACATTCATGTTTTTCCAAATTGAATGCCTTGCATAGATTGGAAAACTAATTTTCCCAAATTCATAGATGTAAATGAGGATGAGGCTATTCAGCATCTAATAAAATTTCATTGGCATATACATAATCTTAGGATTAGGTTTCATGAGGATTGTTTGATGAAAATGTTAATGGCTACCCTAGAAGGAAAAGAAAGATCATGGTATGAAGGATTGAAGCCAAGTATCTTATTCTCTCTTAAATAATTCCACACAACATTCTTTGAGTTCTATGGAAAATCTCACCATTCATTCTTGTTGTTCGAAGATTGTTGTGAATCCTGTGAAAACTTCATTAAATACATTGAAGAGGCTTTTGGTGATGAAGAGTGTATGGATTATGAAATCATAGAGGCCCTTTATGAATTTTCTTCCCAACAAAAAATAATGAAGATTAACTTCTTTGATACACGAGATCATAGTCAGCATACAGTAGCCTCCTCTTTGATTGATGATGAATATTGTCTAGATTCTCATAAAGATTCCCCACAGGAAACAATTATGGCAGCAACATAACACACTGATCAACAAGAGGTTAAGGAATAAATTCAACAGCTTTAAACTTATCAAGAAGAGGAGAATAATGAAAAAGAACATGTTATTTTAGATCCTGTGGGTGTACATTAGCACTGTGGTTGTTAAACAAAGTCCTCTTGCCAGTCATTAGGTAAAATTAATTGAGCATATCATTGAAGAATCATATTTTGAATTGCAGAAGTCTTATGATCCACAAGAACATCTCCAAAAAATAGTATTTTCTTCCATGATTAAAGATCAATCAAATTTTAATGATGAAAGCCAAGTTTTATTTCATGATTCTAATGATGAGTTGCAGCAACCTTGCCAACTTCTATGTGATCTAGTTAATAATGAAGACATTCATGTTGCATATGATCTTGTTGTCGTGTCTGATGAAGTTCAATAAAATTCAGAGCCCTTATCTATTATGGATGATGAGAATGAAAAATAGTTTTGTCTCATTCCATTTGATGGGAACTAGTTTCAACTTATAGACAAACTAGCATTGTGGAATAAGGTTTGTTTTTATTCTTTTAATCATCCAGAAGATCTTATGTTGCATGCTTTCCATGACCATATGGTGAGTTTATTGCAGTCATTAGTAAAGGAAGAATTTTCCAAGTTTGTCAATACATGAATTGGATCCAATGGAAAAGTTGAGTTGCCACTTTATTTTTTCTTCTGCTTGCTCAAAGGAAAGTGTGAGCAGGGTTCAAGTAAGTAGCTATTTTCTGGATTGGTTACACTGGAGGGATCATTACACATGACTGTATCTATATATATCTATATATCTATATATATATATCTTCAGCAAGTGGGCGTTTTTCATCAGGATTTAAAGCTCGAAGTGAAGGCCCTAAGATCCCGATGGTCTGTTGCCATAAGTAAGTTTAGTCAGTGTGTTTTTTATAGTCAAGTTAGTTCAAATTTTCAGTCAATTTAATTTTTTATCATTAACTCCATGCCTAATGGATTAGTCTACCTAGTCTACGGTGTTCTTGACACCTCCTAAAGGAGCTTCCATCCCCCGCTGGAGCCAATGTTAATGTATTTCAGTCCTGGCAATCACCAACGATAACATATGCTCTTACAAGGTTTTTGTTAGGGTCTCAAGTCAAATTTTTATCATTTCAATAGGTTTTCAAATAAAACTTTGGTCATTGGTTTAGCTTGTTTAGGTGTTTTCCTTCTTTCGTCGTGATTAGGGTTTTAAAAATTCACTTTGGCACTGCCAGTATGGATGGTCATGAGTCATGAGTCGTGGATAGAATCATGTCAATTATCATCACATGGTCAAAGATCATTTCATAGGTTTAATGGTCAAATTCACGGTTTCATGGTCCATTAGGTGTCATGATGGATTCAAACCATTAAAAATCAAGTAAAGTTCATGTCACACTTAGGTCATCATGAATGGAAGAGGAAAGTTTTTAAAAATGTTCTAAATGATGTTTTCAAGTGTTTTGAGGCATCAAAAAGTAATAATTCTCATAAAAATCTCAAAAGAAAAAGGTTCAAACATGCAAAGTCATTCTTGGAAAAGAACAAGTGGGTCCCATCCACACTCAAAAGAGGTCAAATCAGCTCATAAAAGGAAAAAATACAAAGGATAAATTAATTGGCACTCATATAACCTACTACACTCTTCATACACTATCTCCCACACTTTCCCTCATCAAATTCCTCATTTCACCACTTTTCCTCACAAACCCTAGTCCCTACTATGCATTTCTAGACTAGGACTATATTTCCTAGTTTTGCATCCCTTCCCATCACTCAAATCCAAAAATTCCACTTCCCCTCACTCCATAACATCCACCCCTATCTCCCAAAATTTTCCTAAGAATTTAGAGATTCCCTAACCGCTTCATCTCCCTAGATTTCAAAAACTTCCCAAATCCCATGTTTTTCCCTACACCAAACCCAAATTTACCCTCCCATTGAGCTAGGGTTTTCTATGGATTCTTATGAATATAGAGAAGAGGAATCATAAGGGATTTCATATTAGTAGGTATGGGCCAAATTGATCACATGACATCATGTCTTCACCATTTCTCAAGAAATCATTCCAAGAGAAATCATTTGATACATATTGGGACTGTCTTACTTAAAAATTAGTTTTTGAAGTAAGGAAGATGAGTTTGGAAAAAGTGAAAGATTTTTTTGTCAATAATCAACCAAGGAAAAAAAAATCATTCATTTTATACACAAGTTTTATGATTTGGGAGAAATTCAAAACATATAGCTTCTATATGACAATTGTTGCACTTCTGGAGTAGTCTTGGGCGATTGAATTTTTAGGTGGTTTGGAGAAAGTGTTTTCATGGCTTGATAGCTCCATTTTGTAGAAAAAATACTAATATTTACAACCATACCACTTTCAACCTAAAAATCTTTCGGTAAGGCCTCCAAACACCCTCTCAAAAACCATGTTGTGTTTTTGTTGATAACACATTGTGCTTCTGCAATTTGTGAGTGACCAACTTCAAACTTGGATTCTGAAAGAATGAGAAATTATTTTTGAAAAATAGAGGAGTTGTTGTTAATAACATACCGAAGAACAAAAACCTCTCTCATTTTTTCAAAACGTTTTATGGTTAGAGTTATATGGCTCCATATTTGAGACCTAGCTTTGCAGAAAACCCATAATTTTTGGGAATTTTTGGAAACAACCACAAGGTCAAAAATGCAGTGTGCCCCACACCGCGCTTTTGATGGGGGGATAAAAATGACATTTGGTTTGCATATTTGGATTTGGCATCACTTGTGCATCACTTCTATCCTTTGGGAGAAAAATTTCAGCATGTTCTGGTAGGTTAAAAGGGCTGAAAACTACTCAAAAAACACCTCTCTGCCCTCTTTTTGAAGAGCTCGTTGCACTTTTGGGAGTACCTCTAAGAGAATCAAGTTTTGGAGGGCTAGGAGAAATGTTTTTCAGTTATTGAAGATTCCATCATGTAGAATACATCCACATATTTATAATGAGCCATCAATATCCTAATTTGGACCTCGGGAAGGCCTCCAAAAATCAATTTTTCCAAATTCGTTGCGCTTTCTCCTAACACATTGCGCTTTTGCCTTGAACCACTATTTCTCAGTGTTATCAATGATATTCGAATTATCATGATGTAATTACTTATACTTGGTGTAATAATGATGTAATGAGGGGTAAATAGGATTGTTAGGTTGTTTTTATGTAAACTTAGGCCTCATTTATGAGGGTATTTCAGTCAAAGTTTAAATGGAGGATTTGTTTTAACCTCCCTAGACATTAGGGTTTTGTTGAACACCTCATGTAATCAGTTCCTAAAATGAAGGGTTCAACCCTAAGAGAGGGGAAAATGGTTTTGGTATATATGTATCTAGTTTTTAGTCATAGAACAGGTTGGACATCAGAGGTGGGAGCACTTGTAGCTTGTACTTCAACTATTTATTTAGGAAATCAAAGGAGTAGTTGTAGCTATTATCTAGGAATTCATGTGTTACACAATAATTTGTCACAAACCATTCGATCCTTTGTGGAAGGTAAAATTCACTTGCAGGTTATGTAAGGGAGACCATATCCTTTGAGACTATCTTGGTATTCCCAGAGTCTTCGAGGTATGGTCTCAAAATTTGGATCGACCATCCGCATCGAGCTCTGGAGATCATGTCAATGCTACATCCTTGGTTAGAGATGGTAAGAAGAAGGGAAAAATTAAATTCCCCTGTAGGTTATGTGAAGGACCGCATCTTCTCCACCTTTGTCCTCTTATGGATAAAGCTTCCAAAATTTTGGAAAACCTTACAGCTCCTCAACCCCAACTTCCTCTTAGTTATCAGAGGCTTTCTTCTAACCCTCTCCTAGTTGGTAAAGAGATTGACTTGGATTCATCTATTGCCCATCTTGCTCTTCCTGAGCATGACTCTCTCGTGTCTGTTTCCAACCAACTTGGTTGAAAAGAGTGTCGAATTAGCTCCACCTTTAGTTTTTCACTTTGTTCCCGAAGAGAGTAGTGATCATACTACTCATGTCCTTCTCTTCTCCTTAGATTCTCATGAATCAAAGATGGCCCTCCCATCCCAGTTGTTCAGGAGAGTCCTTCTCCTATTCCTGTAAAGCATGGGGGATATCCTATGATACCCCCACCAAGTAGTTATTTTGTTTCTTTTGATTTGAGTCAATTGACTCCATTCCTCCTCCCATCTTATGTTCCTTTCTAGATTACAGTACAAGCCTATAATATGGTAGTACATGTAAATATATTAGGTGAAGACTCATCTATTAACATCATGTCTTCTACTAATTGGATATTTGGGATCCCCATAGCTTGTGCCTGTCACCCAGAATCTGTTGGCTTTCAACATTCAACCTTTAGGGATCCTTCTAAAGTTCCCTATTACTTTGGGAGGAAAGACCATCTATATAGATATGATGGTAGTCCAAGGTCCCTTAAACTTTGATCTTCTCCTTGGGCGCGACTATGTTTATGTCATGGGAGCTCTTGTTTCTTCGTCTTCCATGTGGTTTATTTTCCACATGAAGGGAGAATAATGACCATTGATCAATTATCATTCATTAGTCACCCGATGGCTCTAATCCTACCGTCATCCCCTATTGGTTCTTGTTTGCAAGTAGTACCCTCCCCGCCACAGGTCAATTATGTGGCTACCGATTCCATCTCCACAGATTTTGATGATTGCATAGATGGCATGGTACATTATTTATTGGGGGCATTGGAACATAATTTTTCATTTGTACTAGAGGACATGTGTTCCTCCCAGAGCATAGTTCTCCCATCCAGTAAGGACCTCTTGGGGGCCATGTTCTCATATGGTCCATGATTAGATGTTATGAGGATAGGTTTTTTTCTGTTTCATCCTCGTTAAAAAATGAAACATCATGCGAGGACATTTTGTTCCTGTATCAACCTGTTGAAGGCCCCGAAAATAGGGTCAACAACAAGGGGAATACCTACCCGGTCCGGACCTTGGTTGGCAGCTCCTTATCCATTTGGTATAGCGGGTCTGATTGGGGATATGGGACCAGTTTCCCAATTCAGTGTGTGTGTGTGAGAAAGATGGGTGTTTCTGTTCTAAATGGAATACTTCTATCTTAATTCTAATCTGATGCTATGCTATTGTATTCTACTAAACATAAAAACATCGAAATTTATGCTAATCCGGGGTGTGATCTTTCTTCTATGCGATCTAAAAATATTTCAAACAATAACTGGTAATAAAGATCATTCACCTATTATAAGAAATGAATTCAATAAGGATGAACTACTTCGTATAAGAATTTAGATGAAACAGTTGTGAAAACTTATCGCATAAATGAGCTATTCATACACTAAACATAAACAAATACTTATCACCGTAAAAAAGTGCCAAATGATAACTCAGACATCCATGCTGTAATATATAAATAACTAAAAACTGAATATCACTTTAACGCATAAGAAGAAATGGTTAAGAGATAAGAGTACCATTTATAACTAGTCCTACTCATGAGCTTCAAGTGACAATTGATTTATCTCTCCTTGATTTAACATCAACTAAGAGTACAGAAGTGCAACATCAGTAGCAGATATCAAATGCAAATATCAAATAAACCCTGTTCCATTCATTCA
>APFE031604177.1:142121-154672 GCA_000404065.3 Pinus taeda | reverse complement strand
CCTGAATCCACTAAACAATTATGTACATTTTTGTTAAAAATTTCATAAGTAAGGAGAAAAGGGGGAGTATGAGATCTCAATCTACCTCCAATTAAAGCGATGTTGTTTGGATCAATCTTGTTAGTCGTATTAGTTTGAGGTCTTCCCATGTTCTGAGAAGCTTGAGAAATTACAATGGCAGGCAAAGGTGCAACTGTCACAGCATGTAATTCTTTCATCATTATCTTTTGTTGATGCTTTAGCTTGCTCAATTCATACAGACTGATGTTGGCCCTAGTCTTTTTCATGTCTTATATGATATTGTACTCCATTTCATCTGAAACGATCAGCGTTTTAGATGGAGTAGGTGAATCTGTTTGGACTGGGCTAGTTTGAGTCGCTTTAGATGTCGTTTTCTTTGTTGCAACTTTATCCTTTGTTGCAGAGCTTGCGTTCTTTGGTTTTGGGGTAGTTTGGGGAGGATCAAGCTGATTTCTACTTCGTGTGTTAACTGGGAATACTTCTTGATCTTCCTCTTGTGGGAGGATGAAATACCACATTTATTGTAATTCTACAATTTCTTCATCATCAATTTTCCCTTCAGTGGCAATTTCCTCTTCCTCTTCCTCGGATTCAGCACTTGTTATAGCATTGAGTGGCCTCGAATCCATTGACGGGCCTCTTTTAAAAGCTCTGTAGGGATTTTTTGAAGAAGTTTCTGCTACTTGCTTTTTTATGTCGACCATTTCATTGGACATGGTCTTCAGAACTTTTTGCAATCCCTCCAAATTGAATGGATCTTTTTCTTGTTTCTTCTTGGACTCTTCTTTGAAGGGGACCTTCTTAGACTTTCGTTCTTATATCGTGGATTTCTTCTCTAAAGCTATTATACGTTTCTCTACTGCTATGGCTTCTTTCATTTTTTTGGCTAGGGTTGCTTTATTAGCCCTGTCCACGAAGATTGCTATGTTCAATGGTAATGCAGTGATATACCATTCACATCGTACTTCCTCGCTGGGCTGAGAAGTAGTAGGAATTTTGTTTAAAATTTTATTGAAACGTAGATTGAAGTCTTTGATAGGTTCTCTAGATTCGGCTCTAAGGTTTGATAGGTCATTGATTAACGTTGCGTAGACCTGTCGTCACCAAACTTGGTTAGAAATTGGTCTTGGAAGATGTCCCAACTGGTAATAGATCCAGAGGGTAATGAGAAATAACACGATTCGGCTGTTCCTTGTAGGGTATAAGGAAATAGTCGAACAATAACATCTTCATTAGTGACCCCGTTGAGGTTGATGGATAGCATAAAGTTGTTTATGTGCTCTTCTGCTAGCATGATTGCCTCGGGATTGAACTTCGGCAGCCATTTCTCAGGATGGGCCGGTATTTGACTCAAGGGTGCAGGCATTAAGACTACCCCAGGGTTGTTCCATGGAGACTAGGCCATTTCTAAACTACTAACAGGGAGATTTGCAGAAGATGATCCCTGTGGTTGGGAAGATGAGGTGATTATGATTGCAGATGATTGAGGAGGAGTTGTAGGGATTCCACTGGGTGGATTGATAATGGTCTGGGGTGGAGGAGTAGATGGTTGACTTCGCGATGGAGAGGTTGGGATGGATGATGTTGATGAAAGAGTCTCGCTGTCGGACCCTTTAGGTGACTTCCTTTCTCTTTTCTTTTGGGAAGAGGTAATTCGGTTGGTCGAACACTGAAATTTTCACTCTTTAATTTGGTTAGGGGATGAGTAGGGTTATACTGCGAAGTCACGCTACCCTGAGATTTATCAGATCTTTGAGGGGAAATGGAAAATCGCTGAATTTTATGAATCAAAGATTCGACTTCAGGAGGTTCAATAACAGATTGTTCTGAAATGTTAGGATTTGTAGCAGCGGTTGATGCTCTAGCGACTTCTAACTCTGGATTTAAGTGTAATGGATAAGTCGGGGGAGATGGTGAGGGCGATTTACTCTCAGAATGGTATTTTGATTTGGATTTACTTGCCATTCATAGTTCAGGCCCTCCTTCTAGCGCCAAATATGTTGAAGGCCCCAATAATTGGGTCAACAACAAGGGGGATACCCGCCCGGTCCAGACCTTGGTTGGCAACTCCTTATCCGTTTGGTATAGCGGGTCTAACTGGGGATATGGGACCAGTTTCGTCATTCAGTGTGTGTGTGTGAGAAAGATGGGTGTTTCTGTTCTAAATGGAATACTTCTATCTTAATTCTAATCTGATGTTATGCTATTGTATTCTAATAAATAGAAAAAAATCGAAATTTATGCTAACCTGGGGTGTGATATTTCTTCTATGCGATATAAAAACATTTCAAACAATAACTGGTAATAAAGATCATTCAGCTATTATAAGAAAGGAATTCAATAAGGATGAACTACTTTGTATAAGAAGTTAGACGAAACAGTTGTGAAAACTTATCGCATAAATGAGCTATTCATACACTAAACATAAACAAATAGTTATCACCGTACAAAGTGCCAAATGATAACTCAGACATCCATGCTGTAATATATAAATAACTGAAAACTGAATATCACTTTAACGCATAAGCAGAAATGGTTAAGAGATAAAAGTACCATTTATAACTAGTCCTACTCATGAGCTTCAAGCGATAATTGATTTATCTCTCCTTGATTTAACATCCACTAAGAGTACAGAAGTGCAACATCAGTAGTAGATATCAAATGCAAATATCAAATAAACCCTGTTCCATTTATTCACCAAAACCTCCTTTGAGGGTGCAAAAGTGCATGTTCTGCGGACAAGTTTTTGATAAATTTCTGGACCCTTCTCTAAATGCATGAGAAGGGTTTAAATACTACTAACTAAATAACTTATTTACAAAAATTAAGGATTCGGTTTAAATGACCGTCCTCTTTCTAAGCAAAACTATTTCTAAAATTAAATCTAATATCTAACTATTTCTAAATTTGCTCCTTAACGTCGCAAGCATTCAGTATTTTCTTGAGTGGATTTGGCTGACTGTCTTCCGTCTTTGGTTGAGTTAAGCAAACATAATCGACAAGAGCTGGCATTATCTTCTCAGTAAAATTGATGATATACTTGAGAGTCATCCAATGACTATGTGACATTACTATGTATACTTGGTAAAAATCCCATTTCAACTTGGTTAACCCTTGGACTGCTTCTACTTTTCCTTTAGTCTTCTGTTTCCAGTTTGTTTCTATCGCTGCTTTCTTGCAATTTTCGGGGCTTGCAGGTGACTGAGTAATTAGGAGCCTTCCTTTTCGAGTAAGTTTTCTCAGCGATTAGCACTAAGCGCTAATCGCACATTAGAAACTACCTCTGTTTCTTGATCCAGGCTTCCCTGATGCGTTTTTCGCCTCTTGGGCCTTTTTCTCTCATTTGGTATAAAGCTCAAAATTTGTAAAAATAGTGATTCCGTGAGCTCTTGACCCTGAGAATTAAACTATCTATTTCTGGTATCAGCATCGTTCAGTACCCATTCAACCATGGCTGTATATGAGAAATCTGTGATGGATGCCTCAGAAGAGTTCTACGGCTCTTTTTCACCCTTAAGTGGATTAGGTGTGCCTTCCGAAATGGACATTGGGGTGCTGCCTTTCCTCCTTATATTTTTCTGCATACTGCCTTGTATAATGCTTCGTCCTTCTTTCCTACAGTTTACATTTGAGGTGGAAGTAATGATAAAAAATAATGACAAGAAAACTTTAAATGCCGAAGATATACAAAACATGCCACCTTACGTGAACTAGTTCTTCAAAAAACACAACACCAACTTCATTAACAACTGGCAACAACTCATTAATTCACATTAAAATGCATGACCAATTCTTGGCTTAAAAAGTTTTCTCGAATAATGAGCCAGAACCAACTGCGATGGAGAGGTACTGCGATTTTGCTTTGCAATATCGCAGATCGTTGTATCGCAATATCGCAATTTCATCGTGTTGTTCTATCGCAAGGTCACAGTATCGCAATATCGCAACATCGCAAGGTCGCAATATCGCAATATTGCAACATCGCAACTTCACAGTGTCGTAGTATCGCAGTATCGCAATATCACAGATCGTTATAATCCTTATGTGTAATTCATGTGATTTTTGCGATGCGCGATATGCGATATCGCATATCGGCGATTTTTAAAGTTTTTCAATGTGAGTGTTTCTTTAATGTATGCGATGCGATGAAGTTTCGCGTCGCAATCTCGCGTTTTTTATCATTTTAACTCATTAGAAGGTACCCTATCATTCTTTGAGCGATGCAATATCTCTTAAGGAGTGAATTTTACTTTCTTCATTAGGAAACTTAGGTTTTTTTATATTCTTCAAGGTATTTTGCTAAGTCCATGATGTTGTAAGTTTCATCTAAAAGGAAATGTAACACTAATTGATTTTTTAGATTTTTACTGAGGGTCCCCACTTATTTAGTATTAGCAATAACACTTCATAAGGATGGGGGTTGTTGGTAGCCACAACAGAACTCTAACTCAAATGGGCATTCTTTCAACATGACAAGCTAATAAAATCTCACATGATATGACATAAAATTATCCCTCAACATAATGGTAATCAGGGATCTCAACAACAAGAACATCATCTCAGTAAATCAGAAGAAATACATGACATAACTGCATCATTCACCTCCACTCTTGGGGATGGATAGAAAATGCAAAGCTCAACTGGTGAAACAAACACCACCACTGAATTTGTGGCGTGAAATCGTGTCAAACGACTATAAAATTTTCCCCTTTCTAATACCGTCAAATTCTAGACCCTTGGGAATCTTGGAGATTCCCCCAAAGGTTCCTTCCTAAATATGGCCGAAAAATCCACTGCTCGAATGAATATTCTAAGCACACCACTGTGTTCCCTCCAAAATTTTGCGAAAAATGACTATAAAGTTGGCATCATTTTGCCTCGCTAAAAAATAAGCTTCCAAGGGAATATTTTAGATTCCTCAGGATTTTTCCAAGATTCCGTGTTGTTGGCTAATTGAATTTATGCTGCTTAGATGGGGAAAGAGACCACACAGTTGGACTTCTAGCGAGAAAATGTGAAAAAATGACTATAAGCTTATCAAATTCTGACACTGGCACCTCTGGCCCTCTAAGGGAATCTTTTTGGCATCTTGCATATTCCCTGGCTTATGGTTTCACTACCCACATTCACTCATGGTTCCACTCTTCTCTCCACCGCCATGGTCGCTACACAAACGAATTAAGTTTTTATGACATTTTTTGGGCAGACTAACCAACGAATAGGTCATTGGCCTGCTGATATTGTTAGTGGATTATTTGGAGGCGGGTCGGGTTCAAAACTCACCCCCTCCAAACTTGGTGTTTGGTAAGTTTTTATTGGACTGTCAATCGTTTACTCTGATCATCAGCAGTGTTTTGTTTGTAATGTTAACTCGGTAGTTACGGGGTTGCTCGTCGAGGGTTGGTACAGGTGGGTCGGGCAAGTTCGAACCTCGTCGGCTCCACAGCATATATAAAATATATTTGTTATATGTTGGTTTCGTTGGGAGGTGTGGTAAGGGTAACGAACTGCCACCAATTTTTATTTTAAATTTAATATGATAACTTTCGGCCGGGGTGGTAGGGATGGCAACTCGCAACCCCTAATTATAATTTTGTTTTTTGTTTTTTGTTTTAATAAACAATAAGTCATTTTTTATCCGCCGAAAATAAGGTTCATTGGGAAAATTAAGTAGGTGGAAAGTTCACTCGTTCTAGTGGCTAGATTCCATGCGTTGGGTTTTTGCCAATTTTTTGCTTCGTTAAGGCTAGAGCTTGGCCAAGTTTGACCCGATCTTTGTCCAGTTATAACTTGAGCATACGAACTCGGATTTGAGTGTCATTCGTATTGTTGGAATTAGGACGACGAGCACTACGATCTAGTCCTAGTTTCACTTCAATATGAGGACTTATATTTTTGAGCTTTTCCATAGCCACTGTTGAATTCTAATCATGTCTAGAGCCACTTGGATCATTCCTTCCCACTGAGGAGATTTTTGTACTAAATCTAAAACTATTTTGTTACATTGTCTGCACCACAAGTGTCGTGGCAGGTCACCCTTCCTTGTCCTTCACCTTTGTCCTTTAGAGCCATAAGTGATGAGCCGACACCTGCATCCTCTGCAAACTTTTATTACAATCTTTGCAAATTACATGCTCAATTACCTGACCAATAATGACCCAAGAATCCCCAAACTTGCCAAGATTTTATAAGGCACTCTTCGGTTAAGTTTACATCATGATAGAATCCACTACCCTAGCTCTCAATAAAGGCGAAAACCTCATTGTTGCTTTAACAAGCGATGTTAAACACATCATCACTTTTACAATTGTAGCACATGATTTACAAAATGAGGCCATGACAAGCTACTATTTCCATAAAAACCATATCTCACTCATAAAAGTGAATGGGTCATCTTCCTATGGCGGGTTTGCTTGTTGAATGACCTTTCCAACTGGTTCCTACATGGGTGCTTTGTCCTTGAGATGATGCTCTAGATGGAGCCTCCAACATGTGACTCTTCGATGTCCACCTCTGTTGCTATGTATGCAAAAAGTCTTTCTTCCAAACCGGATTAACCTGCTTCCTTCCCTGATGTGGAGAAGGTCTTTCACGTCTCATCCTCTTTCTTATTGCCATTCTCTTCCATCACTTAGTAACCACATGGTTATGTAAACCCCAAAAACTACATAGTTTTCTATGTCATGATTTATGTTCATCATTAACATGCTTGTAATCAAAATGAACTTTAGAGTACTGAGATTGTTTATACCTCCCTTGAATGTCTCTGGTCGAATTCTGGCGATGAGAGCTTGTCTTAGCTCTTCCTCTACAATGTGCACTATCATGGGAGGATTGTGATGTGTTCCAATCATTCTCTTTCCTTGACAGTTTCAACACCTTTGGGCACTCTCCTTTAGTCACCCCTTGGCCATTAACACCAAGTCCTCCTCTTTTATACCCCATCTTGGTAAGGAGTCTCATGCCAGTTCTTGAATCAGTACCTCAATGTTTCCAATAGAAATAACGTCATGTGAAAATGAAACTGAAGAATGATCAACAATGTTTACCTCAAGTGTCTATTCTAGAGCAAGTGATGATGGCTTCGCTAAGCCTTTGTTGTGGTTCAATTTTTCAAAGGCCTCTTCTGTGGCTCGTAATTGAAGTTGCATGCTCTGCTTCTCCTCTTTTTCTTCTCGTAGAAGTCTCATCAATTCAAGATTCTCTACTTGAAGGCTTTTATTGATCTCCTCATCTGAATGATGAGAAGATGATGAAGAAGGTGAATGTTCACTCGAGGGTGTAAATGGAGCATCGTCCTTTGCTATTTCTTTCTCCCATTCCTCTCTTACCATTTTCTCCTCATAATCTATATACATTATATCCACCATGCGTGCCATTTTGAGGAGGCCCTCGTAGAGATCTCTATTGTTCTCCATTTCCATTTTTATTGCATGTTCAATCTTTCACATTGACATTTCACATTAGCGAGAAGACCACTCTGATACCAAACTTGTTCTGAACCTCTTCAGCTACCAAAATTAACCAAGATCTTTTACTTCTGTGATGTTAGCATAATTGCATTCAAAAGAGCATGCAAAGCGACATGTGCATACTGTAAAGAAGACGAAACATAAAGACAACCATTAAATTGAAGAACACAAACACATTGGTAACGGAGTTCACCCAATGTGGGTTACATCTTCGGGCCTTGGTGTCAAGAGTGGGTAGGTCGCTTCATTAAATGTTGCAAATGATGATGATGTACGTGGTATATTCTTTTTCATTACAAGGATGAATACCCTCAACTAGAGTGGCATGTATCTCACGAGACGTTCTCAGGAACTCTCATTCATATGGGAAAATTCCCTCAATAAGAGTGGTATGTCTCTCTACGAGACGTCCTATAGGAAATCTCACTCAAATGGGCATTCCATTAGCGTGACAAGCTAATACAATCTCACATGATGTGGCATACAAGTATCCCTCAACATAATGGTAATAAGGGATCTCAACAAAAATGGCATCATCTCAGCAAATCAGAAGAAAGACATGACATAACTACATCATTTACCTCCACTCTCAGGGATGGCTAGAAAATGCAAAGCTCGACTACTCATATGAACACCACCGCTAAATTTGTGGCATGAAATCGTGTCAAATGACTATAAACGCTGCCCCTTTCTGACACCAACAAATTCTAAACCCTCAAGAATCTTGAAGATTCTCCCAAAGATTCCTTCCTGAAGATGGCTGAAAAATCTGCTGCTCAAATGAATATTCTGAGCATAGCACTGTGCTCCATACGAAGTTTTGTGAAAAATGACTATAAAGTTGTTATCATTCTGCCTAGGTAAAAATTCAGCCTCCAAGGGAATCTATTAGATTCCTCAATATTTTGCCAAGATTCCTTGTTGCTCAGATAGGTGAACAAACCACATGGTTGGACTCCTAGCGAGAAAATGTGAAAAAATGACTACAATATTATCAAATTCAGACACTGGAACCTCTATCCCTCTAAGGGAATCTTTTTGGCATCTTGCATATTCCCTGGCTCATGGTTCTGCTGCCCAGATTCACTAATGGTTCCACTATGCTGTCCACCACCCTAGTTGATGCACAAATTAATTGAGCTTTTATAACATTTGTTGGGCGAACTAACCAACAAATAGGTCATTGGCCTAATGGTATCCTTGGCGGATTATTTGGAGGTGGGTTGGGTTAAAAAACCGCCCGCTCCAAATTGGGCGTTTGTTAAGTTTTTATTGGACTCTCTATCGTTGACTCCAGTCGTCTGCGGTGTTTTGGTTGTAATGTTAACTCCGCAGTTACGGGGCTGCCAGTCGGGGGTCGATCCACGTGGGTCAGACGGGTTTGAACCCCACAGGCTCTACAACATACATACAATATATTTGTTATATGTTGGTTTCGTTGGGAGGTGTGACGGGGGTAACGGCCAACCACCCATTTTGATTTTAAATATAATGTGATAACTCTCGGCGAGTGTGGTAGCTCGCTTCTCCTAATCATATTTTTTTTTGTTTTTTTTAATAAATAATAAGTCATTTTTAATCCACCAAAAAATAAGGGTCATTGAGAAACTTAAGTAGTCAACAAATTCGCTTGTTCTGGCGGTCGGATTCCATGCTTTGGGTTCTGCCAATTTGTTGCCTCGTTAAGACTGGCACTTTGCCAAGTTTGACCCAAACTTGACCAGCTATAACTTCAACATACAAACCTGGATTTGAGTTATGTTTGCATCATTGGAATTAGGGTGACGAACATTACGATCTGGTTCTGGTTTCACTTCAATCCGAGGAATTTGTTTTTTGAGCTTTTCAATACCACTGTTGAATTCCGAGCATGTCTAGAGCCACCTGGATCATGGTGGGATGCTAGAAATGATGTAGTTTGGAGGAACATATTGCCACATATATGCTAGGGGGTGTGGCTGGCTAAGAACAATGATATCTTCAAGGACCATGCCTATGCTCCAGATCTTATATTTGTTGAAATAAGGGCAATCTATGTCCTTTTACCAGTTAAGGAATCTCATGAGGTGCCAAGGTTCATCACTGATGAAGTAATTAACAGACAAATTCCTTAGTCATATTTCATTGGTGTGTACAATGAAGATGGATCATACGAGGAAGGTCTCATCCTTTACCTCAATAAGCATCACTTTCTAAAGTCTAAGATTGGTTTCGGTCAAGGTTCCAACAACTATGCCAAAATTCTCTCTCTAAAACTACTCCTCTGCCGGGCTTAGGACTCATTGAATGTAATTAATTGGTTCAATGCCACTAACATTGTCACAGCCACACACTGCTTCCTATTCTTAAAGAAATTTTATATTTAAAACAATTATTTGACTACATATCCTGTCGTCGCATCTACAGGGAAAGAAATTCTAAAGCAAATGTCTTGTTTAAGGAGGGTTCTCGACAACATATGGCCACCTGATAAGTTATAAAGTATACAAGTGGGAGGATGCAAGAATACCAACATCAATCTTTTATTGAAGCTTAAATTTTCAAATCACTACAACATTTAATATGGTTTATAATGTATATTTTACAACAACAATCTTTTTGTTGTTTATTTTTTAGATGATCAAAATATCTACCAGCAAATATGCATATTATATTTCTAATGTTTTTATAAACTCTTAAATGATGTATAAATTTTATTTTTTTGACTCTCAACAATATAAATTGTATAGATTGTGATATTTTTTTTTGATGACTATGCTATACTTATTTTCTATCTGGTTTTATATTTTACCTTGAAATTACACTATATTACATCCACTATATATAACTTTTCATTTCTTAATAATTTTTTTTAAAATAATAAAATAAATTCTTTTTAAATGTTCCATAATTACCTTGTATTTCATATTTGATTATACATAAATAGATAAAATAAATAATAATTACTTCCACTTCATTAAAAATATATAAATATTTAGGTTATATTTTGTATTTTACTTCACCACTACACCACATTAAAACATGAAAACTGAGTTTAAAAGAAACACACACGGAAAATTGATTTTATCAGAGAAAACTGTAGTTATTGGTTGCTTTCTTTAAAATCACAAGTAAACCTATGGTTCCATTTGATTCTTATAATTAAACTTTTACCAGTAACTATTGTGATATAATGTTTGATAATGTGTATTTGTGTTGAGTTGAATTAACTTGAACCTTTTGACTTTACTTTGATTTATTATAACATGTCTTAAAGATGGTGGTGGAATAAATATACACAAATCATGGTAAAGGTCAAATTCTTATCATCTATTTCAATAATTTTGCCAAGTACATAATAGTTTATTTAAGTTTTTTATAATTGGATTTGTGAGAAAAGTAATAACTAGAATAAATTTTAATTATTATGATAAAGCTTTTTTTTTATTATATATAATAGAAGAAATTTTGATTTATGATGACTATCGTTTTTAGTGAGGGATAAGTGAAAAATAATTATTATGATGCAAAATCATTTAATGATTTTTTTTTCATAAAAGTAGTGATGTTTTAAGTTAATACATAGGAAATGTGTAACATAAAAAGGGAAAATATTAGAAAAATTTTATAATAACAATTCTAATTATGAATTAAATTATTTTTTGCATAATATATATATATAAAATCTTTGATATTTAATTAAACAATAATAATGTTTTTTTAAACCCAATAAAAAAAAAATTTTTTTTTTTAAAAAAATTTTGGGGGGGAAATTTTGGGTTTTGGGGTTTAAAAAAAATTTTTTAAATAAATATTAATTTTTTAAAAAATTTATTTTTAAAAAATCTTTTTTGTTGGAAAATAATTAAAAAAAATATAATAATTTTCATAATTAATAAATAATTATATTATTATATTTTGATAAGGTTTGTAAATTCTGTTTTGATTTATAAATTTTAGGGTTTTTTTTACATAGTCCTTTATGTTTGGTTTCGCTAGAGTGGGTTGTGTTTCTTTTTTTAGTCAGATTGTTTTAGGAGTTCATAATGATTATGGATCTAGTGGTATTCTCTTTCGATCTTGTCATCTTCGACATCATTTTCATAAAGTGATTGGATGAAGTGGGGTTTTTGGTTTTGCTGCAAACCCTCTACTTGGTTCATTGTGACAAGCTAGAAATCCAAGCATTGTTTACCAAAAATGATGCAAGATAAAAAAAAAATACAAGCTTAAGTCTAGTAAGATCGGAGAATATATCTAATATATGCAAGATTACTCTTTGATTTGCAAATTTATTAGATGATGACCCTCTAAAAGTTTTGATTGGGTGGATCCAAAATAAACGGAACCCTTAGGGTCGAATAGAACCAGAGTTAGCGGCCAAGGGTTTCTTTACAATTATTTTCTCTAACTTAGAAAGCAGATTGAGGGTCTTTGAAGAAGGGCCACATTTTTCTAATAATACAAAGCTCTTCATGGGTGCATGGATGAAGATGGGTTACACTTTTTTGCAAGCACATGAGTTGGGAGGGACAAAAAAGAAGCTCAATCGAGCTATTTGAGGGCTTAAAAATAAACCTTCAATCGAGCTCTTATATAACCCATAGTTACATAGGAGCTCAATCAAACTACATGCTCGACAGAGCTGAAAATTTGATCGAGTTGCTTTTTAAAAGTTTATGGTTCAAAGGGCTTGATCAAGATAATTCAAATTTTATCTTAAGTACTTGATCAAGCTATTCAGGGCCTAAAGAATATAGTTTTCGCTGCCCTTCTACATATTTCTTTGCAACACCATTTTGTAACCTAGCAGACTTCAAGCAAAATTTGTCTTTAAGTGGCGGAGTTGATCATGTTGGATTTGTGAAGGCATTAGAGGAGTTTTGAGGTCTAAAATGGGCATCGTAAGAAAAATGTACAACCAAAATAAACTTTATAAGAACCAATAGGATTCAAGATGATGATGTCAACCATGGGGGATGATTCACCATTTTTGGTAAAAAAGTAAAAAGATTAAAAAATAATAAAATAATAGAACTACTTTTTCAACTGATCTCCCTAAGTTTTTACTCAAATTTC